>WMED01025329.1:0-11042 GCA_019650415.1 Pipa parva | reverse complement strand
TTTTATTTACGATTTACACAACGTGCCAACTTTTCTGATTTTGGGGTTTGTATAATGTCTTTATATTCCACTAGAATGGCTACCTCATTTATTTGAATATTGAAAAAACAAAGAGTGTCTGTAGTTGGTCTTTATTATAACTTTGGATACGTGTCACTTTAACAACTGGCATTTAAGTATTTTACATATTTTCACAAATCAATATTTGAGAAACAGTATCCTTAAATACAATCCTAGCTTGGCAAATTGTTCTCTTTTAAGCTCACAAGTGCAGAATGTATGCTACATTTGAGCATATATAGTTAGCACCTTATTTTTCTCATTACCCCTACTAGTAGATAGTTGCAGTTTGGTTTCGCTTTCCCTTGATCTTGAAAAATACATAAAAGACACACATTGCTACATAGCTACTTCGAGAAGGGAAAAAACCCCAAAAGATGAGCCAGAAGAGGGCTTTACTAATAAAAAAAAAACTGAATTTAAAAAAAAATACATCATGAGTCCTAATTACATTTTGGTTTTATTGCAACAGATGATTCACTACATGGCTCAAGTCCACTCTGTCTATTATGTGGTGACCAGCTATCAAACAAGGCCATGAAGCCTACAAAACTGTTTTACCACAGACTAAACATCCTGAATCAGAAGGAAAGCCTTTGGAGTTTTTAGAAAGAAAAATATTTGAAGCACAAAACCCAAAGCACAAAAGCAATTATTAAAGGCCATCACATCAACAAATGTGTCTGCAGTGAGAGCATCATTCTTAGTGACTTACCACTTTGCCAAGGCTAAGAAGCCCTTTACTATTAGCGTAGAGTTGATCCTCTTTCGGCTACCACTATAACTAGACAAACTGATGAAATAGTAGAGGACATTGAGTTACAATTGTTAGAGAGGATTAATGCTTCACTGTGGTACGTAATCCATGCTGACAAGTCTACTGACATTGACAACAAGGCAGTAATGCTTGTTTTTGCAAGATATATTTTTTTTAGGAGGATGTGCATGAGCAGATGTTATATTCATTATTGTTACCAACCAACACTGCAGCTGCAGACCTGTTAAAATATTTGGATGATTACATATCAGTTAAAGTTAACTGGTCGTTTTGCATTGGTGTCTGTTATCTCATATTGTAGGCATTCTGGATTAACAGGTTAAACTCTATTCATCCCAATGGATTAAATGCTTATTGGAGTTTGAATGCTTTTCTTTGATACCATTGTGTCTTTTTACTGAGACATTTCTGTTCTAGATTCTATAGACCGATTTCTGTATTCTAATAGTGAGTATAATACCAGTATCCCTTAACTTCTGGACAAAAGTTGCTTTGGTATATTGTTTGCTGCAGTTTGGTATTATAACAAGGTTATTACCTACATTGTAAATGTGCAAGTATATCACCGACGGCTTGTTCACTATGTATACTGTTAGGTAGGTTTATGTTTAGCAGTGTCTTTTGTTTCCTCCTGTATGGACATTATGGACTCTGAATGGGTTGGCTTCTAAGGAGAAGTGGAGTTATCTCCAGACAGGACTCTCCTTTCTACTATTGGTGGATCAGGTGGTGGAGTGTCTCATTTCCACTATTGGTGGATCTGGTGGTGGGGTGACTTCTTTCCACTATTGCTGGATCAGGTGGTGGAGTGTCTCCTTTCCACTATTGGTGGATCAGGTGGTGGGGTGACTTCTTTCCACTATTGGTGGATCAGGTGGTGGGGTGACTTCCTTCCACTATTGGTGGATCAGGTGGTGGAGTGTCTCCTTTCCATTATTGGTGGATCAGGTGGTGGGGTGTCTCCTTTCCACTATTGATGGGTCTTGTCAGTTCTATCTAATTTCTGTGTAATTGTATGTCCTGCTTTTGCTTCACTTGATAAAGGGTCTTTCATGGCCCAAAACATGTTGTGGTTGTATTGAATTGGTTTTATTGAATAAAACTCTTGTACCTTTGAACATCGCTCTTCTTTTTGAAAGTTTGACTTTTGTGTCTGTGACAGGGATGTGGAGAAGCTTGGGGCTACTACTCCTGAGAGGTCTATAAATTCATCCCCTTATCTGACATTTTGTAGTCATGCATTTTTACATTATTTCGTCTTTTGTTTAATTTTAAATATTATACATTTTATATTTTTGTTTTGACATTTTCTAGTACTGTCTACATTTCTCCTCAGCTGTAAACCTGTTATCCTCTGTTTCACAGCTATTTTAAGTTTCTTATTCCAGTGAGAAAATGGAAGAGCTTATCAGAAGCCGGAGGAATGACTGGGAAAAAAAACTGATATAGTTTAATCCAGTTTATGTCAGTCTCAACCAAAAATAATGCTTTATAAAATAAGTAATTTGCTCAAGGGCCTATGTCAGACGTGATGAGACATTTGCAGTAACATTATAATACAAAATGTGTCACAGAGATAATTCTTATCTGCTCAGTCCTAAAATGTAGAAAATGACAGTTTCTGTGTATGTTTACTGAACTGGCTTCAACATGCCCAGTGACAATGATTTCCTTTTTTTGTATAAGTTGGAACTTCTAAAGATGTGCTTGATGCAAATTGTATCCGGAATAATAACCAAACTCAGATAGCATACTACACCAAGCAAGTCACATGTATACGGTAGAAATAGAAAGTAAAGCCTTAGCATCTGATTTATATGTAGCAATATAGTTAATCTGCTGCTATTAACTTCTTGCATTCATATCTCATACCCAGACTAGCAACTACGCAGACATCTGGAGGTAGGTTTTGCTTATTTAAGGGAAGGGTGCACATGCAACATGATAAAAATTGATTTGTGTATGTGGCACACTTTATCTATTTAATAAAGCAACAGGATGCCAGTGCTTATTGTTTAAAGTAACAGATACAGCAATTTAATTAAATGCAGAGAGAGGATAGTAGTAAGAGTTTTATTCCAATATTCATATAATAATGTGCATCTTGTGAGCACCATTACCATCAATGAGATCCCCAGAAGAACAGTACCAGGATCTCTCAGATTGTTGCAGAGTAAGAACCTAGTGGTTCTTTACAATTCGTCCCTCCCTTCCTCAGGGTGACATTCGTTCTTGAAGTCACTACCTTACTTTCCTGTAGCAGGCTTCCCTGATATGAGTATCTATCTGCCAAGGCCAGAAACACCCATGCACACTATGCCTACTACCAATCTTTGGGGCGATAGACAACCCAACTATCTACACTATCCTCTCTCGCCTCTGAGATGAGTTGTAATAGGATCTAACATAACAGTGGGACCAGTGGGTTAGATCTACCCACTACATAACATTTTATATGCTAGGAAGCAGACTGTTACATTGTTAGAACATAATTAAACCCACAGTTGATATGCTATGATAAACAGAGGGAGCTGAGGGGTCATCTACACTGAGACATTGTAGCTGTATCTACTGGAAAGGGGTTCCCTACACTGAGACTGTCACGAACAACGCTTACCTTAGCTCCTGCGCTGCTCATGTTCCCAGCATCTCTGATGCCGGTAAGTGCTGGGGCTGCGTATAGACCAGCGCTTCCGGGTTCTCGGCCAATCACAAGTGACATCAGCAAGCGGGAAATTTAAAAGGAGCGCTGTGATTAGCACAGCGCTAGAGTATTATTGTCTCACTATGTTAGGAGTTGGATCAGCCTGGCGTTTGGTCAATCTACCTGTCTATTTTTTCACTGCCTTAGGACTGGGGTTTACTCGGATCAGCCTGGCATTAGTTCAAGTTCTACCTTTCTATTTGACTACCTGTTGCAGGACTGAGTTCTCTACAATTCAGTTTGGTGTCTGGTGCAAGTGTCTGCCTGCCTGCTTATCTGTGATTTTTTTACAGCCTGCTCCTGCAAAGACTTAAAGCTTCTTTTAAGGATCATTTCTATTTGCCTTGAGCTGTTCCAGGTTGCCATCAGGGGTCCAAGTGAGTTTCAGCTGCCACCAGTGGAGGGTTTCCCTGAGGATCACGACCTGGGAGGTGCATGATGCAAAGGCCAAACCCCCTTGCGGGGGTTAAGGGTAAAGACTTGGCCCTTCTTAGACTCCGCGCCTCAGGGTTAACCAGAGTCAACTCCTACTGTAGTACAGAGGATCCACACTTGCTTTTAAGTCACGTTATTCCTATTACTCTCACTCCCTTTTTTTTTTCACGTGTGCAAGTACACCTTAGTGCTTCCAGAAGGTGTACCACCTTATCCTGTTCCTCTCACGTTGTGTACGCCTTAGTGCTTCTAGAGGCAAAACGTGTTCTGGGTTCACTATAGCACCTCTAGTGGCAACCTAGTTCCCGTAGTAATCCTTGTGTGTTCTGTTATACCCATGACAGAGACGCTGTAGCCCTATCTACTTGTAAGTGATTCTCTACACCGAGATGCTGTAGCCCCATCTACTGGTAAGGGATAAACTACATTGAGATGCTGTAGCCCTATCTACAGGTAAGTTATTACCTACACTGAGATGCTGTAGCCGTATCTACTGGTAAGGGATAGCCTACACTGAAAAGCTGTAGCCATATCTACTGGTAAGTGATTCCCTACACCGAGATGCCATAGCGCTATCTACGGGTAAGTGATTCCCTATGCTGAGATGCCACAGTCCTATCGACTGGTAAGGGATAACCTAACCTGAGATGCTGTAGCTCTACCTACTGGTAAGGAATAACCTCCACTGAGATGCTGTAGCCCTATATACTGGTAAGGGATAACCTACACTGAGATGCTGTAGCCCTATATACTGGTAAGGGATAACCTACACTGAGATGCTGTAGGCCAATCGACTGATACGTGATTCCCTATACTGAGATGCTGTAGCCCTATATACTGGTAAGGGATAACCTACACTGAGATGCTGTAGCCCTATCTATTGGTAAGGATTTCCCTACACTAAGACACTGTAGTCCTACCTTCTGCTGATTTGAGGTTGTTCACCATCAAGACTCCACACCCCATAGGCACTAAAACAATATGGGGGGAAATCAAATACATTATAGGCTTTCTACACTGCCATATAAATACTGTCATGTCCTTGATGGAAGCTGAATACATGCATGTAGTATAATATCTCTTTGGCTTTGTTTGTAGGGAGTTTCCAAATACAGTTCATATATTTACAAGATTCTTATCACTGGAAAATGACTTGGGTTTTAAACTTTAAACTATAGTCTGATTATATCTTTACATAAGCAGTACTATATCTTAGTGAGAAGTGTTTCTCCCCAGTGAATGTTTCATCTGAAGCTGGTTGATTTACTACACAGCACTGGAAAACTCCCGCACCAGGAAATGTGTGTGATATAACTGCTAAACACAAGAAGGAAAAGCTGCCAGACTGTTATTGGTTAAACATTGTGCTGACCTTTTGGCCTTGTCATGAGCAGCACTTGTAGCTGTTGCGCTGCTCATGAACAGCCGGCTCTGTCTGCCAGCTAGCACTGGGAGATGCAGTTCTCCCTAGCGCTTCCGGGTTGTCTTCCAATCTAGAGCCGCTGACGTCGCGCCAGATTCAAAAGGGGCTGATTACTGCTACTCAGTGCTCTAGTGTTTTGTTTCACTGTTTTAGCTTCAGCTTCTCCTGGTGTCAATTGAGTGTCAGCTCTTCAGCCAAGTTGCTGGTATTCCCTCAAGTCAGCTTTCTTCAGCCTTCCTGACAGCTTCTGTGTTTTGGATTACTCTCTCAAAGGTACAGCTCACTCTTCAAGATCCAGTGGGTTATAGTTCAACAGTTCTGAACTTTGTCTAGTGTTTCAGCCAGCTGCCACCAGTGGGTGGTTAACCCGAGGACTGTGACCTGGGAGGTGCCCACAGCAAAGCCCAGTACCTCCTTGTGGGGTTTAAAGGTGAAGACATGGCCCTCCTTAGACTCCGCACCTTGGAATTAATCGATGCCAACCTCCTCTGAGGTATAGAATATCCACTTCCTTCTGTTTTGCACTTTTACCTCAATTTTTATTATGTTCCTGTTTCTGTACATCTCAGTACCTCTAGAGGTGTAACGGTCACTGAATGCTCCAGTTCCTTTAGTGGCATCCAGCCCTGTGGTTCCCTGTGTGTGTTTCCCTGCACCTCAAGTTATAGTTTCACATTTCACTGTTTATCCTTTCAAAGGTCACATAAAGCACCAGTTCATGTGACATGCCTCATCAGACATGCTTTGTTTACATTCCTGAAATGCAGGAGATTACAGAGGAAATCTAACTTGTGTGCAGGCGCTACATTACACATTAGGCAAAACTGTCCGGGGGAGGGTACTCTTTCATGAAAAACTGTCAGGTACACGTCACATGGGAGTTGCGGGAGTTTTCTAGTGCTGTTTCATCTGAAGAAGGATAGTTTATTACACATCTACTTGGGAGAAATGATTCTCACTAAGGTATAGTACTTCATATATAAAGATATAATCTGACTATAGTTCCCCTTTAATAGTGAAGAGGAAATTTTAAAAAAATGTTATAAATAACCTTGCTCTGCTGCAATATATATAACACTAATAGAGCTTGGCTCTCAATAAAATTAAAATAGTGTTGAACTCTAGCACTGTGTTACTATTAGTGAGACCCAGGAGCTATTAGCATTATGATAGTAGGGCACAGTTACATCACACTGACTTTAATGAAGCATTTATCATGCAAATAGCTGTGCATTTCCCTGCTTCTCTAACAAATGAGCCAGCCTTAATAAATATAGTTTATTAACTCTGGTTCTAAGACTTCTTGTGTAATTGGTGGTGTGTATTCAATGACAGCTGTGGAATTAGAAACTTATTATAGTCACTGTGAACCATGCTTCCAGTGAAATGAAAGTCGCCGTTACTAAGATCTCGGAATGTAAGATGGATTAAAACTTGGTGCAGAAATGAGATGTGTCCTGGATAGCTCCAAGTTTTTTAGCAGAGAAATATCTGAAGAATAGATCCTAGGGTCTCTTACTGCAGGGTTGGTTTGTGTAACATAAAAGTGAAAAGCGATGCTTTGTACTGGAAGCCAGATGGAAATTATTTAAGCACAAACATTGTAAGGCATGGGGTCCCCAAATGCCAGGCTATGAATTATTTCCAGTACATGGGCCCCTTGGCATTGGGACGCCTAATAATAACATGCGAACAGAAAGCATGTCACCATCATGCAGCCATCAGTGTGCATTGACCAGCTTACTATCTCCTAGTTGTCCATCAAGCCTTTTCTGGATCAAGGAACTGGAAAACCAGTCCCCGATCCAAAAAAGGTTGGGGACCACTGTTGTGTGTGTTGTTGGTGGTCATTGCTCACTAAGACTGAAAATGATTGTTGGATTAATTGTTAAAGTGCACCTGGCATCTCAAAACTCTAATACTAATTTAGGTTCTACGAATGAAATAAACATTTTGTAAATATATATGTATTTAAAAAAATGTAGCTTTATGCAGTGTTTCTCTTTGTCATTTTCTCTGTCAACCTGCCTTTTCTTTCCCAAGTCAGGTTGGGCGATGCTAAATGATGATTGACATTATGTCTCCTCCTATCAGATCCCTGCTAGATAATAATTTAAGGGATCTTATTGTAGGAGTTATAATGTCCATCAAAATTTAGCCCCACTCACCCAACTCGGGAAAGAAAAGGCTGAAAGGGAAGATGACAGAAATAAACGCTGTGGAAAGGCACATTTTTTAAAATACATATACAGTGGAGGAAATAATTATTTGATCCCTAGCTAATTTTGTAAGTTTGCCCACTGACAAAGACATTGACAGTTTATAATTTTATGGGTAGGTTAATTTTAACATGCAGAGATACAGTAGAATATCCAAAATAAAATCCAGAAAAACACATTGTATCAATTATATACATTTATTTGCATTTTGCAGTGAGAAATAAGTATTTGATCCCTTA
The DNA here is from genome assembly GCA_019650415.1 of Pipa parva. NCBI lineage: Eukaryota > Metazoa > Chordata > Amphibia > Anura > Pipidae > Pipa > Pipa parva. The sequence goes on along the minus strand of WMED01025329.1, from coordinate 3,184 downwards.
CCAGCCATTAAGAGTTATGGCTCCTACAGAACAGTTAGACACTCCCATTAAGACAGATGTATTAAATATTGTAGTCACCTTTATAAAAGACTCCTAGCCACAGAATCAATTAATCAGTCAATCTCTAACCTCTACAACCTGGGTAAGACCAAAGAGCTTTTTAAAGATGTCAAGGACAAGATCATAGACCTGCACAAAGCTGGAATGGGCTACAAATCCATAAGTAAGACGCTGGGTGAGAAGGAGACAACTGTTGGTGCAATAGTAAGAAAATGGAATAAATACAAAATGGCTGTGAATTGACATCAGTCTGAGGCTCCGTGCAAAATCTCACCTCGCGGAGTATCCTTTACTTATGAGGAAGGTGAGAGATCAGCCTAAAACTACACAGGGTGAACTTGTTAATGATATCAAGGCAGCTGGGACCACAATCACCAAGAAAATCATTGTTAACACATTATGCTGTAATGGTTTAAAATCCTGCAGTGCCCGCAAGGTCCCCCTGCTCAAGAAGGCACATGTGCAGGACTGTCTGAAGTTTGACAATGAACACCTGGATGATTCTGTGAGTGACTGGGAGAAGGTTCTCTGGTCATATGAGACAAAAATTGACCTCTTTGGCATTAACTCAACTTGCCGTGTTTGGAGGAAGAGAAATGCTGCCTATAATTAAAAGAACACCATCTCCACTGTCAAGCATGGAGGTGGAAACATTATGGTTTGGGGGTGTTTCTCTGCTAAGGGCACAGGACTACTTCACTGCATCAATGGGAGAATGGATGGAGCCATGTATCGTGAGTGACAACCTCCTTCCCTCTGCCAGGACATCATAATTGAGTCATGGCTCTGTATTCCAGCAAGACAATGACCCAAAACATACAGCCAAGGCAACTAAGAAGTGGCTCAAAAAGAAGCACATTAAGGTCATGGAGTGGCTTAGCCAGTCTGCAGATCTTAATCCCATAGAAAACTTATGGAGGGAGTTGAAGCTCCGAGTTGCCAAGCAACAGCTTCAAAATCTTGTGTGTGTGACAGTGGCAATCAAAAGTTGAATGCAGAAATTCAGTTGTAACATGGGAGAAAAAGATCCCTAGAAGCTCATACTCATGATATACAATATACTGTATATATATATATATATATATTTTTTTTTTTTTTTTTTTTACAAAGAGAGTTAATAAAAATATTTATTGAACTATAAAAAATGTAAATATTACTAATTCTGTTAACATTTCATTCATAGAACCAGCTAGCCAGTAGAGGGAAGCATGCTGCTGTTTAAATGCTTTTTAAGTTATAAAACCCTGTATGAATACAAAGTAAATTCCAACGTTGCAAAAAGATATCATTGATTACTTGCAGGAGAATGTATCAACAGGTGTAAATGTTTATAGAGGTCTAGTAACCCATAGCAAACAATCTATGGATGGAAAGAGTGAGGTTTTATGAGAAACAGTGGCTAAGGTGATACTACCATGGAAGTCTGGGAGCATCATCAGATAGGATCATCATAATATAAAACAGTCTGTTCCTTGGCTGTTATGTCCACAGACTGGTTCTAATCTAGGACAGTCATACAGGACAAATGGCTTTGTTAAGGAAAATGTATTTGTAGTGCTCCTGAGTAATTCTAAACACATCAGTTTCATCCAATTAATTAGCAAGCAATAAAATATAGTCCTTCGCTTGCAGCTACTTCATGGCACCAGTTAGTATGTCGAGTTAAGTCAAGTCTTTACTTTACTACTCAAAATCAAGCCGAATACTTAGAAAATTTAATCTATTACAGATCATCCTCTAACAAATTACTGTCACATCATAAATACCTTAAGGCCTATATTTAAAATTCTCTATGATTCTTTTATATGTAATATATATTTTAAATTATAGGTATTCTATGACAGGCTCTTTATCATTTTCAGGAAAGCATTTAAAAATTGCATCTAAAAAACATCTAAAATAAGTAATCCAAACAAAGAAATTTTATACTTATAATTGAAGAGAATAATTTTACCTGTAATTTAGAATTTTCCTACAATTTGGTTACACACAGCCATCTTTAATATAATTATTACAGGGTGCATTATTAATGAGCTCGAATGCAAACAGCAGGCTCCATTGGATTACCTGCAGGACTGTGCACACTGAACTAAATTATCACCAAAACTGCATTGTGAATATTTTAGTTTTCTGGCACTAAAGGGTCAGGAGCTTTTTTATCAAAGTAAAAATTTAACTGTTAAAGTGAATTATTGTCACTTTGGGTTGCTAAGCACAGTTGAAATTCTCTACTTATTCAATAAGTGGCAGATTCCAATACCAAAGAAGTGAACATCAGACAGATATTCTACTGTAGTATTTCAAATGAAGGGACTCAGTTGGCTTAAACACCAGCATGAAGCACACACACACACACACACACACACACACATATATATATATATATATATATATATATATACTGTATATATATATATATATATATATATATATATGTATATACTATGTACAGGTTCCCTTCCTTTAGTCTTACCTTTCGTCTGATACTTGATTCAGCCGTTGTTACCGACTTTACCAGAATTTGAACTTTAGGTCCATTATCTTGTTAGAGTCATTCATCCTATTATTTTTTACCTGCCTTGATACAGAATTACCCTACAATCTTGCCATTGGGGTACATATCTACTTTACCTATAACCTACTAGGGCTCTAAATGTTCCAGCTAGCTTGCCCCCAGTAAAAAGGACACTTTACCATTGGAGGAATCCTGAAGGTTCCATCTCCAAGCTCCTTGACACACTGAAGGTCTTCTTTCTTCTCCGAGCTTCCAGAGAGACTCCAGCTCCCTCTGTCTGACTCTGCTGCAGTTTTATCTGCCCCATGTATATCCCCTACCACATCTGAGCTAAACTGGGATTTAACAACCTGAAACTTTGTATCTCCCCTTTCCCCCTTAAAAATCACCCCTAAACAAAAATGAGCTTTAGTTTTCCTTTAATTCAATAGTTCTCAACCTGTGGGTCGTGACCCCGGTGGGGGTCGCATGACCATCCCACGAGGGTCGAGAACCGCTGCGGCACCCGGAATCACCTGCTTGACCCTTCTTATAAGGGTTACTGCGGGGTGATGTCGGGACAAAACGTCACCACGTGATTGGTGTACGTGGTGATGTTTCGGCCAAAAG
>WMED01025328.1:0-11043 GCA_019650415.1 Pipa parva | reverse complement strand
TTGAGACTGCACTGACAACCTATCAGAGACTTCTCTAACATATATCTGTGGCAGAATAACTTGCAATGGGATTCATTCTCACACCTTCAGCAACAGACATTCAGACACCTGCGCTGGGATTCATTTACACACCGTCAGCAACAGGAGGTTCTAATACCTGCACTAGGATTCATGCTAACACCTTCTTCAAAACCTTTTGTACAACAAACACAATAAAGTACACTTAAATAAATAAATGCATAGTCATTTTACAAAACTAAATATTCATGGTTAAGATTTTAATTAATCTGTATTTCTATGCATCAGCAGCTTAGTTCTATTGTAATATATATTAGAGTATCATTAAGAAAAAGGATGTCCTTTTGAAAGTTGAGTAATTTATTTATTTAGAAAATGGAAATAAAAAAAATATTTTTCTTGTTTGCTGCTACTGTAAGCCCTTTACCACTTATGAGAGTGGAAGTACTGGCAGAGTGTAGCAATTACAGGCAGTGTGAAGCTGATAAACTGTAACTTCCTGCCAGAACTTCTGCAGTGATGTCACAGGTCAAAATTAGCATGCTTAATGTATTCAAAATGGCTGCTGACAGTTTACAGAGCTGTGCAAACTTCAGTTTGTGTACAGAGACTACAGAGTGATTCTGGATATTTGAATACAACAATTTAGGAGACAGATAGATGTACTACTTATATATGTATTTGTGTGTAGGTACCTTTAGTTCTTCTTTAAGGTAAAAGAAGTAACAGGATTTAAAGCACTCTTTTTGAAATTCCTAATACTTACCATAGAGAGAAAAATAGCGGCAATGGGCCTGAATGCTCTACTAGTTTTGGGCTAACATGCTCCCTGGGTCAAGAACTGAAAAAGCATAAACAAACTGCATAAGTAAAACACCAGAAAAAAGGAATGGCTGCTATCAATGTAGGAGGTACCTAGCAAAGAGCGATAATTTGCAAATAGGATTAACAAGGCTCTACTAGGATATGAAATACAAAATTTGCATGAGAAACAGGACAAGAAAATGTTTAAGCAAAATATTTCCTGGTCTGAATTCAAGCCTTTTGTACAACCAGTCACTTAACAAACTCTGTCCTCATATCACCAGGTCTCACTTCACAATGCTACAAGCTATGCACAGAGAAGTCAAGTATAAAAGAATATAAGACAAAATTACCTAGAGTCTCTACAACACATTTAAATTAATTTTGGCAAATGCTAATCTTATGAACAAACCAATGTAAATCAAATTCTACCAGAAATGCAGTGTGACCTGTATATGGTCTACATAGTGCAGAAGTACAGGTCCCAAAGTCACACAAACAAATCATTACTAGGTTTTCCTTTTCACTAGAGAATGAAAGTAAATTATACACAAGGCAAAGGAAGGAGTGGGAGAGGTCCATCCATACTGTTTTGGGCTGAGTCACATGACTGCCATGTAAGCTGGCCGCTGTTTTTGAATGTTAAGGCGAAGGGCTTTCTTTGGGAATAAAATGTATTTAAAACAATGCATCTGACAGTTGAAGAGATCTGTCTAAAAGTGGGCTTTTCAGTATGCATCATTTCTGCTTTTGTTTAACTGCAATTCTAGCCACACCTTCTCAAAATAAACTGTATTTTCTAAAGACAAGTTGTTCAGCATAGTTTTTATGACTTGCTTACAACTCATCCCATAATACAAATGCCTTTTTGCCTGAAGAGAACAACATCCTTACCTGCTTGCAAGCTCGCCGGCACTCCACAGCTATAGCTAGCTCACAGCATCCAAGGCCAACCCAGCCATCTGATTTCTTGGAAACACCTGATTATAAAGAGGTAAAACAATTATATAAAAAGGGATACAGAAATAAAAAATATATAATTAATTCTCAAAAAAATTATTTTTTTCTTGAGCAGGTACTGGAAACATACTGTATGTTTAAGATTGTTACTGTTGAACAAATTCCACTAGTTGAAGAGAGCATTATTTTAAAACAGCTTGAAGTTAGTTTTCATTTTTTATTTTTTTTTTACAATTTTCTAATTATTGAGATTTTTTCAGAACAGTGGCAAATTATGTGTAATTTCCAATGTCTACAACATACAAATAATACACTTTTAGGTGACCTCCAGACTTCAAGTAGAACTAAAGACTCCTAATAAATTACATTTGTTCATTAAATAAGTTCTATTAGCTCGTTTTGTCAAGGCATGATTAGCACTTTTAGACAAGAAGAGATCTGCAGAGTACAGAGAGCGGGGGCAGCATTGGAGATTACAAGTGCTATTGGTGAGTATCTTCCCCCTCCCCACTGTAAATCAATCTTTGACAAAACTAGCCTATAGTTATCCATTAAAGCATACATGGCAGCAACACAATAAACCCATAATCTTTTCCTACAAGCAACCTACTTGATTATTTATTCTTCCTCTGCATGCAAAGTTTCCCAAGTACATGGCAACTTCTGTTGCAATTTAGCTCCTCCCCCACTGCTGAGAAATCTGCCTTCAGCATATTAATATTGACACATTAATATTCACAGTTTAATGGACCATGTGACATTCCCCAACAAGTCAAACACTTTGGGCAAAATTAACTAAAGTCAAAAATGATTTTTCTATTCACCTGAAAATTGGGAAAAAAGGTAAGAAATTAAATTTTCAATATTTTTGCCCCCTTTTTGGGCAAAAAAGTAAAAAAATAATTTTTGACTTCAGTAAATTTTTTCCTTTGTGTGATGATGTGCTAGGACTGATTAGCATATTCACACAGTATGGCAGCTGTGGGATAAAATCATCAGCAGTTCTATATGCTAACATTACAACCAACTATAACCTTGGTGTTACAGGAACTCATTTGCTGCTTTATAATATAGCAGTTTAGGATGGCAGACCCTATACTTTCAACATATCAGTTATTGTTAGGGTACATTAGTTCTTCTTTTGATTTTATTTCATGCTGAGAAAGTATTTTCAAACTTGAAATGTAATTTATGCCTTTGAACTGAACCCTGTTATGTGTTGATATTTTCAAATTCTTGTAAAAAAATGTGTTTGTCTTACCAGGCAGTGATGAATTAATACAATTCCAAATTTCAGTCTGAAAAAAGAAAAAGAACATTTATTTCATGCAGAATTTAGAAGAACTGTGAGTTTTTCTATTTAAAACTGATGAAAGATTATGGCCACAAATCAAATTTAATGCAAAGTAAATTATACAGTATAGTTTTGTTGTCCTTCTATCATGTAGATTGGCAGTTTTTATTTTGTAGAGTTGCAATTAAAATGATGGCATCATTCTAAAGCAGGCTATAGTATTTTTTGAGCAGGGCCATAAAAAATTATATCGTGGGCCATAAAAATTCTTCTTTTGGGGCATATCTGACAGAATACTGAAGAAGACAGTTAAAAATATGCACCTCAATTAAAACTAACATTTTAAAATATGCAATATATGCACTTTTTTCTGAATGGAGCCCATATATTTGCTATGAGTTAACAAAATGGTAATATCAGTGAATATATGCAAATAAAACTCGTTATGTTTTTATCAGAATTTAAGAAGGGGGAAAAGATAAATATAAAAGTAGTCATAGACCACATCAGCAATCAGGATCCAATTTTGTTTTTCACCTTTCATGAAATGCCAATATCCTAGTTTTCTTTAGATCCAGTCAGGGAACCACCTTCAAGCACCATAATTAAAGCATTTTAGTTCTAATCCATAGAGATTTGTGGTAAATTTTTTATGGGGTGGGTCATTGAGAGTTTTATAAACCTGTAGAATTTAGTCACGACAGCTAAAATTGGTATAGCGTTTGTAAACTGGCTATTGGTAGGGAGAGACCATAAAAATTTAAGTTTAATGTCAACTACATTTCCTAAATTCTTTTCCATGTCTGCTGACAGTGGCTTGTGATGTCAGCAGCTGCAGATTGACTAGCAACCAACGTCATACATGACTTCAGCGGCTCTGGATTGGCTAGGAACCTGGAAGAGCTTAGAGAGCTATGTCTCTACAACGCCTGCTGACATTCATCTGGCAGATTGTAACAAGCGGTGCTTGCATGCGTGCACTGCTTTTTACAGTCTGCAAGCCAGATGCAGCCATCAAAAGAGCCACATCTGGCTCGGGAGCCATAGGTTGCCAACCTCTGGTCTAGTGGCACCCCCTTCATCCCTTTAGTTGGATACTGCACCACTTGGATAACATAATTACTTTAAGTTACTGCCAAAAAGTAGTTTCCTTATGAGTTCCACAGGTTTGTGTTTTCCAATTTATTTCCAGGCATTTGGAGTCCCCCAAAATCCTAAAGATAAAAATATATCAACAACCTGCAGACATGGCCTGTTATGGTTTAATGCCTTTAAAGGTGCCTCTGATCAATCAAACAGATCAGCCAACTCAGTGAAGTGTGCCAAAAAATACAAAATAATAAAATAAAAGACATCAGCGAACTGGAATCCCTTTAAAGTGTTCGCTGATGTCCACGTGCAGAACATCAGCGAGTGCATAACAGTATGTGCGAAGTGAGCCGAAGGATCCGGAGCTCACTTCGCACTATGGTGAATTCCCCCTATATCTCTATCTTATAAGAAAAACATGTATCATAGATTGAGTCTGGAAAAACTCTCATATACATTCATAAAGTACTTTAGTATTTTCACAATTAGCATTACTCAATTTGTCTCATCGCAAATATAATTTATTAAATAGTAAACAAAACCTGTCCTAAAGATAAAAAATAGAGGACTCCAGCGAGAAGGAAAAAACCTCTTCTCTCTTTTGATGATAATATCCCTTTAATACTCCACTCCAACAAGTCAAGTTTGTGAGTTAAACAGTTTTGAAGTTAACCAGAAAATATTTAAAGCAGCAATAAAGATAACGGACAGCATGAAACACAATCTTGTAATATGAATTTCTTGGCCCTTTTTATAGTGTCAGGAGAGAACTACAACATGTTCATGGTCGTTCAGCAAACTTTACTAATGAATAACATGTTTTCTTTATGAAGGAAGCAAATCTTTTATATTAGTACGTATAATAGAATGTGATACTTTCTATCCATGCAGTTAGTGAGACATAATTTATGGAATTAAGTTAATACATAGTAATTACTTTTTTTCATAGTTATTAGTTATTCAGGATGAAAAAAGACACATGTCCATCAAGTCTAGCCAGTATTAAAAATGTAAATAAATAATAACTGCATGTAAAATGTTTTTTGTAATCTAGTTTCGTTATTCTCCTAGATAGGAAGGATTTGTATAATCAAAAATATTTACCATTGATACTGGACAATAATCTGGTGCCCTCTGAAGCAGGTGTTTAAGTCGGGATTCGCTTTTTGACGACAAAATCTAAAACAATAACAGCAATCATTTGAAACATTGATGACAATAAATTTAAGAATAAGACAAAAAAAAAAAAAGGAAAAAATATAATTCTGTAAATCATGTACCATGTTCATTACTGCTGCATATGCACCTAAATTAAAAATTCCAGTACCAATTTACTGTATAATATATACCAGGGGTGGGCAAACTTTTTTGTGCTGGGCTGGTTTAATAATTTTCTGTTGTGTAGTGGGCCGCTAACATACCCACCGTGGCTAAGCGGTTGGATGCAAAGACTCAGCCACTAAGTCATTTCCCAAGTTTCCCACTGCCGAGGTGGCTTTTCCTGACATCTGAGACAGTTTAACCCAGTTAAATGAAAAAATTATGAAAACAAGTAAACTAGGCATTTTGGCGGATGGGTCGGCCCAAGGACAGCCGTAGTTTGTCCACCTCTGATAGGAGTGAAATAATCGGCCATTTCCGAGTTTATTAAATTTAGTGACATGACAATCAAAATAGTTTCTTTCTTCTTTCTTTTTGTGATGTAACTGGCCCTATAATCTAGTAACTGCAGTACAGAATGGAAAATGATTATACAGGGCCTAAACTGTGGAATGAAAAGCAACCATAAAAAAAATTAAGCCTCTGATAAATTGATTTTATTTTATTGGCAATCAAAAAGCTAAAACCAAAGAAGCCAAAAAGATAACAGTAAATCAAACAAAATCATATAACCCACTAACCACAAAAAAGACTTATAGAAACATGTATTAAAATGCCACTATCTTTAGCATACTAAAATTAACTTAAAGTTAAATAACTCTTTCAAATAAAATATAAAATATGTCTTTCTGTGCAGAATGATTCATTCTGATGTCTATGAATATTTCCAATATTTAAAATTTGTTTATTTGAAGAGTAAAGTATTGTTGTAATCGTATATGAATTCTTATAAAGCCCTAATTAAAGGAGACCTCCCAATGCTTCCCCCGATACTTCTTCACAGTTGTTTCACCTGCTTCAAAAATCATCACACATTGCAGGAAGCATTCTCATTGGCCCCCACAATGAACGTGATGTTTAACCCATTTTCACCCAAGGTGAAACATGGTAGGAGGAGCTTTGCGCTGGCTTCTCAGTGAGCCAGCGCTGTGAAGAAGCACTGGGGGAATCATCGGGTTATGGCTAATTGCTGCACAGCTCATGCTTTGACTGTAATCAATCGGCTCTGTGTAAAGTAAGTATTTTAACAGACTTTTGAAAATTTTTTGCTTTAGTTATCCTTTAAAAGCATTAGTCACACCGCTTAATTTTAAATGGTGAAATAGTTATGAAAAATGAGCAAACAAGTGTATCCTAAATTCAGATCAATAGAAATGAAATGGCGTGGAAATAATCTTTGTCTAAAGTGTCATAATTTATAGTCACAACAACAGCAGTTTAGCAAAAGTACACTGAATTGCAAACAAATGGGCAACTGATAAATCATTTGGTTTTCTCCAAAACAAGATGGAACTGGCATCAGTTTAAGTGAGAGGCTTCCAACCTGCAGTTCCCATCTGTTTCTAAAGCACACATGTGAGCAGTCCAGATGCTGGAATTTTTAGATAAAGAACAGCTGTAATGCAATTGGAAAACACATGTGAATGGGAACGCTTGCCATTTAAAAAGCCAATTGACTCCAACAGCAATATTTTTTTCACGTTAAAAAAAATTAGATTCTTGACAAAGTTCACCAAAAAAAAAATAAGGGATGTTTTTTTGAGATTTATTGGGGTTCATTTGATTTTTTTGTTACCTGTTCACACACATCTCGGCACATTGATCTGTCCTTTGCCTGGTTACAGCATGAAGCATCTGTGGAATATACAAAATATACAGTGCATAAAAATGTATTGGTAGAAAAGCATCTTATTCATACACAAAGTAATGACATAAAATATAGACTAATATTAGTGTATGTATGTTGGATAAGGCACAAATTGTGCAGATCCACTTATTTGTCATTCAAGGGCCTTTAAAAATTTGCAGTTAGCTAACTGTTACAGGCAAATGCCAATTACTGATTTTCTTCCTGGAAAAAAAACATTGCTACTTCCTGAATTGCCAATCAAATCATTTACCCAGGTGCAGGGAGGTAGGTAGAGGAGAGTGGCTCTGTGTGAAGGGGACTACATTAAACCCTTCCGATATAAGGCTAAAGAGGTTATTCACTAAGGTGCAAATTCGACTGTTGAATTCGCAAACAGTGGATTCCCATAGCAAATCTGCTACAATTTTCCCATTGTAAAGTCGCGACAATTTTTTAATGTTAAGATTGTGACAATTTTCCAATAATAAAGTCGCAACTGCGACAATAATCTCATTATAAAGATGCGACAATAGCAGCCTATTGCGACTGTCTTTATCTGGCGAATTCGCACCTATACACAACAATTTGGACTTTAGTGAATAACCCCCTTATAAGTCTTGAGAAGCAAGGTTACTTAGTGAACACTGGCAGGATTTTTTAATACTGTATATTAGGGAACTCAGCTAATTATCCCAAGGTAAATACTGTAATTAAAAAAAACTGTAAATAAAAAAAAATTGCAAACTGTCGTATAATACCACTGTCTACAGCATATCAAAAATTTATATGAACAACCCCTTTAAGGAATCCTTTTTCAAGCTGTGAATTTAAAGGAAGCATTGAAAATGGGCACTAAAGAATGTTTCAAAGAAATATATTTTCTACTAAGTAATACAAAGGAACACCTTCAAAGGCCTTGTGAGTAATGTTAGCTAAAATCCAGAAAGTGACATTTACCCAGACACTGTTTAGTAAATGTGGATTCCTCAAATCTACACAAACAAAAAGGAGAAGCCACATAAACAACAATCGCTGCAAAGTAAATATAGTTGATACTGAAATAAACATGATCCAGTCACGTACACTGTCCTAAAGGGTAGGTGGCACAAAAGAAATCATTGCTAAAAATATCTTGAAAAAAGCACATATGGAACTTGCCAAAATGTGTATGTGACCTAGGCTGTGGGTAAGGGGTAATTCAGCAGTGTGTGAAGTGAGCTCTGGATCCTTCACATCACTTCGCACATGCTGTTATGCGCTCGCTGATATCCACGTGCAGGACATCAGAGAGCGCATAACAGCATGCACGAAGTGATGCGAAGGATACGGAACTCATTTCGCACATTGCTGAATTACCCCCTTAGTGATAAGAAGAAACCAAGACAGATCTATTTGGCTAACAATTTCTGTATACAGTATTTCTGATGCAAATATAACACCGCCCACACCTAAAAGGAAATATAATGATGATGGGAAATTTGTTATGGGGCTGTTTTTCATCAGCAGGGAATCCTGTAAAAAATACATGTAAAAATGGATGGTTCAAATAAGACTTTCCTGCAAATAAATCTGATTTAGTCCTCTAAAAAAAAATTAAGTTTAACCAAGAAAAAAAAACCATTTGTCAGCAGTGCTAACATAGTGAGTAGTCCAGGCTCTCAGAGACATCATATTTGTGCTGAAGAGTTAGAAAGTTCTGCCTTCCCCCTTTTGAGGACTTGTGAAACTTTGAAGTGGAAGTCCTATGATTCATGAAGAATAGCCAATTTGTATGTTTGGCAGTGGGATATTGTTTTCAAAGGAATTAGGGAAAATAGGAAAAAAGGGAAAATGGTGACCCACATATCAGGAGTTATCTTACACTGAGTTATAAAATGTTACCACAAGCTCTATGTACTACCAGTGGTAATCTGTTTTCATGAAGAACATGTTATTCTGTGGCAAAAGAGAAGCCCTAACCCTCACATATTTATGCTTAGTGCTGTCTCCCAGAGGTAAAATGTTAGCTCATACTCTGGAGCACACATAATTTAATATCTGTTGCTCCTTATTGGATGGTCCCAATCAGAATTATGGGTAGTGAGGTTAATAGTATAATGCTTACATGTGTGATAACACTTTCCATAAGACCCACTGGGCCTACTCACAAATGCTGAGTTTCCTTGGGAAGGTTTGTAGTTTACCCCAATAAAGGGGAGCATTTAAGCAGAGTGTGCTTTGACTAAAAATAATACTATGAAATGCCATGTGATTTACTTTTGTAAATAAAAAATTCCTTTATCTTCGCCAGGAACATTCTCTCTGCACTGTTGAAACCAAACTGAAGTCCTACCTTTTGGAGCACTAGCACTGATATTTATCACTGTTCTTTATGTATATATATTTCATTTTATCCTTTCTTAGTTATTTTTGCTTAGTATTTGTATTTACTGATCGGTGTTACAACTTTTATTACCCTTCTATCTGTGTTTGTAAGTCTTCCTCCCATTTAGATTGTAAGCTCTAAGGGGCAGGGACTTCCAACCTCTTGTGTCAACCACAACCCGGCACTTAAAGTTAAGTATCTTTGTGATATTATACTTGTATTGTATAATGCACTTTTCCCATGTCTGTATTATATTTGTATTGCTGAATTGTACAGCGCAGTGTAAATTTGTGGTGCTTTATAAATAAAATTATACATGTACATACATACAGGCTAATTTAATGTCAAAAAATTAAAGCAAAATCAGTCTTCTGGTATCAAATGTGTAACAATTCATTGCACCAAATATTTCTAACAAAAGCTCTTGAAAATAAGGCAGTAAATAGTATGATTGATTCAGATTTAAACTATAGCATTGAAAATTGGCTAAATCTACCAAGCGATTATTTATATGACGTCAGTAAGCCGCAATTTTCTTTCTAATGGCTTTGTTTTTGCAAATGTTTGTTTTCTTTTCCAAAAGAACTTACAGAAAATAACTTTTTGGTCAGAACATTAATCCATTGCCATTTGTATGTTTTTAAATGCAATAATCGGTGCATTTTTTTCTACCTCACAACTGCCCTGTTTGGAATAATGATTGATGCTAGTTCTAGTTTCAACTAAATCAAACTGGAAAATAAAAATACATTTCCATGCAGGTAAATATAGTTGGGTTAAAAAGTCAACACAAAAATAAAGAAGGGAAAAAAAACTATTTTAGAAGTCAAAATGGTCAAAATATAAATAAAGAATGAAATTTCACCCCTAGTAAATATCAACCTATTATTTTTAATTTAAAAAATTCATTTACTTTTTGGGCTTCTGGGAGCTTGGAGCAAAAAAAAATATACTTTTTTTGATCATTGTTAACATGAAATGATGGGACAATAAACAGCTGCAATAAATACCAGCTTAATGTTAAGACAGGAGGCTGTGTAGCCAAGCATTGTGTAAGTATTTTCTGCACTGCGACACCAGCCTTGATTCAAGGGAGCTTCCTGGGACACCATGGAGCCACCCGCCAATCACAATCTCTACCACCACTCACTTGTAAACACAGCATCCTCTGGCCACTTGCCAATTTTGCTTTTGCCTCCAAAGCAAAATTCAGGGGGTAGGCAAGGTTGTTTCCAAAACCTTGTCCAACATTTTGCAATTTAAACAACAATGAACAGTGCAGGTGGGTTAATTGACAGAAAATTATGAGAGATCTGCTTGAACAGTTCTGTAGTTTACTACACAACGTACTGCATAATCCTAGCCTTAGGACAAGGTTTATAAACCATCTCTCTGGCACTATTCACCGTATCATTCTTTCCAGCAAATATATTATACCACTAGTTTTTTTTTTCACCACAATATTTCAATCTCTACTACCTTTTTAACATAATATATATATAT
>WMED01025327.1:0-11043 GCA_019650415.1 Pipa parva | reverse complement strand
ACAGCCATGACGGGGGGTGATTGGCCCCTACACTGCGTACAGCCCTGCCGGGTGAGATTGGCCCTACTCTGTAGAAACCTGGCAGGATGGCAGTAAGTGCACATTAGCTTGGGTAGGAAAGGGGAAGAGACTGGGCAGGCCTGACACATGCTGCATTAGCTGATTAGTTTGGGGTTAGTGATTATCCTAGTTAGTGACACCGCCACTGGGCTGAGGCTCTTCTCCTAGTAAAGAGTCACCCCGTGTCTCAGTATGCCCCCTGCTGTCCATGCCTCTGCATGCTGATGCTAAGTTTATTGATGCCATTGTGTTAGGAGACTCATTGGGCTGTTTCCATTTTATATAATGTAGCGTAGCCCATGGATGGTTTGGGTCTTGAATAGGTAAATGTCCCATTAAACAAAGCCTGGTTATAATTTAAACCAAGTTATGCTGATGTAGTCAAATTTACACAATGATTGACTTTTTACTATCTATGTAAGTACATATGGTCACAGTGTGTTAATGTAGGTAGATATTATTACCAAGGCTGTGTGCTACCGGAGTGGGCATTTGTTTAGTAGAGTTAGGGTTAGGGTTATTTTTCATTTTATTTATCTACTTTAGTGCACAGTGGTTTGGTGGAATGTACAACAGGGCCTAGTCTATGCAATCTGTAGGAATCCAGGGAACAAGTTTTAGGTTAACGCAAGTGATGGATTTTGTTTATTTATTAGGGATGTACCACTTGGCATTTGGTGCCACCTTTAAGAAATCACTGAAAAGTCAGCAGTGCTGGATATTGCTGCCCAATACCCCCTTCCGCTAAAATGGAGACTTTCTTTCATAAATGAGCTCCTTTAAATCACTTTGCCAGATCTACTGCAATGCTAGTGAATATACAATGACATATTAGACTGGGAGCATTAATTCTTTAATAATTCTGTTTAATTGTCATGTACTTTATTTTACATGTACATGCTTCTATGCACTACAATGATTTAAACTCTGTGTGTAGAGATATATATATATATATATATATGTGTGTGTGTGTGTGCACACTGGCATTTTCAGTGTTACAGCACTCCTTATATAGGTAGAGTACACTGAATGGAAGGGGTTTATAATGTTTTTGGACCTTGTCATAATAAGACCTGTCTTTTTCCTAAAGGTGCACACATGACATGTGATGGAGACCCCGTGCTTGCAAACCCCCAACCTGGAGCCAACAGGAGCAGCTGAGAGAGGTGAATGAACACAAAGCAGATTTGTAGAGGTGATGGGATGTTATTGAATGCAGAGCTGGTGTGATGGATGTGATTGGATGCTGAGCATCAGATGCTCAAAGCTGATGGGAAGAATGTGATTGGTTACTGAGCAGATGCACAGAGCTGGTGGGATGGATGTGATTGGATAATGAGCAGATGCACAGAGCTGGTGGGATGGATGTGATTGGATGATGAGCAGATGTGCAGAGCTGGTGGGATGGATGTGATTGGTTACTGAGCAGATTCACAGAGCTGGTGGGATAACAACATTTAATGGGTAGATATACCCTTCTAGCTCATTTTTAATTACAGTTTATGACCTAATTGTGATTAGGACTGTGAGGCACAGCTTATCCGCTGTAGGTACATATCTGTGAAAACGCAAGGCAGTAATGTAACACAATCCAAGGCTTATTGTTGTGATTACCATAAGGCAAGTAATGAAAACCCATTAAATATTTTGTTTCCGGCATATCCTCCATGAATACAGGGCACAATTGTCCTGTTAGTTGCTAGTAAGAATTTCATTATTACATTAGCTGACGTCAATGGAAACCATTTTCTTTTCAGACTTGTGCTTTTTATGCCTTGTTGGATATACTTTATTGGTCAGGGAGATTGACAGCAGCCCATTGTGTAACTGAAATGAATGGCATTGATTTGTGTTTGTTACATGTGGCAGCCTCAGGTTGTGCACTGCAGTATTTAACTTGTGGTGTTCCCTACAGATTCTAATGATGTGCGGAACTCGCCAGAATGCCACTCATTAGTGGGAACTACAGAACAGGTAGATGTCCTTCAATGCCCGCTCACTCAGTCTTTGCCAGCTGATCCCAGTAATTTGGTACCCTTTCAACATGAACTGGAAGCACAGAATTTCCAGTTTGTTCATGACCAGAGCGGGGGTTCAGAGGTGCAGAGGGACTGCACCCAGAATGTACCACAGTGTCTAGACAATGGTTATTACAGGGATCCTGCAGGAAGCTTGGAACAAGACACTTTTCCAGCAATTGAGTATGGTAACCTAGGACAAGACAATTTGTCACATCCTTTAGATGACATGTTCACACACACCACTATGAGACTGACTGTTAATGTGGACTCTGATCGTAGTTTTCTCATTACTGCTGAAGACTGCATGCAGGGGAACGAACAGGAAATAGAGCAAAGCAATGTGGGAGAAACTGGCATTAAGGACTGTCTACTTACAACTGATCTGGAGGCTGCTAATGAGGATTTTGAGAAAACCCAGGAGGAGTGTGAAGACAACAGTAATAAAGACCTGTCTGATTCAGCCTCAACAGATAACACATTAGAGGACTCTGGAGACTTTCCAAACCTGCCTACAGTGGTTGGAGGTGTGACCTGTGATGTGACCCCACCCTCTAGTCCGGTTCACCGCGATGAGGATATCACTGTGGAGTTCTGGCGAACAAGGCGGAAGCATATATTTGTCTTGAGTGAGGCAGGGAAGCCCATTTACTCCCGTTATGGGAATGAGGAATCACTGTCCTCCACCATGGGGGTCATGATGGCCCTGGTCAGCTTTGTACAAAGCGGGAACAACATTATTCGTTCCATTTACTCAGGTACCAGCTTATTACCTTTATAGTTTAATATCTCAGCCATTGGTTTCTTTGTATGAATGTTCAGGTATAAGGGTTCAGCTTACTCTACGTGCACAACTTCTCTGTCTTTGTATATGTGATCCAGCACTGCTAGAGATATCGCATTTCTTACTTTGTTTTTTTCCCTTTGTCCACCTGCATCATATGTATATGACCACCAACATTGATTGGTTATATAGAATGATTGTTTTCATATCTGTGTGTGAATGAGGTGTCTGCCTCTTCTCCTATTAAAGCAACAAACGATCTTTCCAAACAATATTCTGTGCTTATCTTACTGTGTTGCCTTTAGAAGGAAAGCCTAATAGAACATGGTAGGTGCTAGTTTCTTGTCCTAATCATAAGAAACTGTTGCTCTTTACATGACAGAACTTTGTGAGCTGAAAACTATTGTGGCTGCTGTGCATACTCTCCATCCACCTGTCACAGAAAGTGTATGCATCTCACTGAATGACAGTACTAATACAAGCCTGCTTTACTGGACAGGCAATAATGTGGGGCAGGAAAGAGATGTCCAACATTCTCTTACTAGCAAATTAAAGTACTAGTTATGATTCTGAAATGTAAAAACTTCTAAAGCCACTGTGATCAAAGTTAAATTGTATAAGTGTTGGTTAGTACATTGGTGCAAATATATTATTAAAGGGTAAATTATGGGAATAATTTCTAAGGTTTATATTTTCTTGCAGAAAATCAGAAAGTTGTATTCCTGCAGCAGGGGCCACTGGTGCTGGTGTCAGTGTCTTGTACATCTCAGTCTGAAGATCAGCTGCAGCGGGAATTACAATATGTATATTACCAGATTATCAGCATGCTGACGCAGGCCAGTGTGACTCGTATCTTTGAACGTAAGAAGAATTACGATCTGCGGCGTCTGCTGGCTGGCTCTGAAAAGATTTTGGGCAGTCTGCTAGACACGATGGAAACTGATCCAGGAATTTTGTTGGGGGCTGTTCGCTGTGTTGCAATTCCTAGCCCACTTCGAGACTCCTTAACCTCCATTCTAACCAAGGCGATCACACCCAACTTGGTATTCTCTATTTTAGTGGCACAGCAGCAGCTGGTGACTGTTGTTCAGGAGAAGGCAGTGATTGAAGATTGTCGTCTGGACCCTGCAGACCTCCACCTTCTGCTCAACCTGATTGGAGCATCTTCAGCTTTTCAGGCTGGTGAAATATGGACACCCATCTGCCTTCCTTGCTTCAATCCAGACTGTTACTTTTATGCTTATATTTCATACTTGGACCCACAATGCACTGTGTGTTTGGTGTTGCTTTCCACTGATAAAGAATCCTTCTATGCTGTGTCTGGCTGCAAGAAAAAGATTCAGGAGTCCATGGAATCCCAGAATTCCCTGCAAGCATTGGCTGGGGCAATGAGATATTGCTCTTACAGTCCCTCTTTAGTGGGGATTCCAGAGCTGCTGCACTTTGTTTATAAGCCGTTGGATATACCAGAAATGTACAGACAACTCCCTCAGTTTACTAGGTGGGTACCAAGTAATGCCATGCTTTAATCTAATAAAAGGCAGCTAAGTTACATTTATACTATTAATTTGAAGCAACAGTTCCCCTAGTTTTTCAACACTGCCCCCATTTTCCCTATTTATGTCAATGAGAGCTTTATAATAGATCCCTCTACCTATACCGCAATATAGCTTATTCTTCCAATTGGTTTTACTGCCCCATTAAAATCTGGTGACTGTAAAAGAGGTTGGTGTATAGAGGCATAATGTTAAGTGGGTTGTATTGACTTACTTTGCTTTAATGGTCGTTCTACTTACAGATGTAGAAGTTTGTCTTTTACAGCAGGTGGTTTTCCCTAAAGCTGCCTTCAGTGCATTATGATGGAGTATGTGCTGTATGCTCTGGTAACAAGTAGAAATAGGATGTTTGGTTGCATATCAAAAGCATTGCACCTGTACTACTGCTCTCTGTAGCTTAATTTAACTGAACCCAAGCTGAGCAGAGTTTAGTAAATCTCCTTATGTAATTGGTGCTTAGATCAACTTTATTCTTTTACAGCCCACAAACTGATGGTCCTTATAGCAATGAAGAGGAGAGACAGAGGCTTTTTGATTTATATCGCTATCTCCACTGTCGCATCCACAGCTCATCGCGCCCATTGCGACTTATCTACCATGTGGCTGAGAAGGAGACCTTGCTGGCCTGGGTGATTTTTTTTCTCTGTCCTTGCTGTGCTTGTGTGCTCTTTTATCAGAGGGTGAAGGAAAATGTATATTTAATGTCTGATACCTTCTCATTATATGTGGGTGGGAGGAATGGATGGCACCAGTTATAGATTTTATTTTAATAAAAATTATTATAATTATTCATTTTATAAGAATGTATTCCCTGCACTTTACCTACAGGTGACTGGTAAAACCTAATGCTTTAAAATGCAATGCAGTGATTATGCACAGATCTAGTGTAGTGGTGGGGGGTATTGCTGTGTGTATGTGAGTGAAAGGATGTTGGTGACTTATTCTCTTCATTGACTGGCATGATCTTGTTCTTTGCAGGTAACAAGCAAATTTGAACTATACACTGCGTTTAGCTCCCTGGTAACTAAGGTGGGCGCTATAAATGTCATAACCAAACTTCTGCGCTGGATTAAGAAAGAGGAAGACCGCCTTTTTATACGTTATCCTCCAAAGTACTCCACTACACCTGTCCCCGGCAAGGGTGCCAGATCGAGCAGGCCAGACAGAAATGATCCTTCCCAGAATGGTTTTTTTACTGGACTCTAAATTAATTTCTTTTTATGAGAAAGTGGCAGTCACCTTGGCCAGCTGTTTGCTTCATTCTTCCCTGTCCTCCTGCAGCCCCATCTGGACCCCACTTTACAAATAGTGGTAACAATTTCACTCTGTCATATATAAAGCAGATGGACTCATGGGGTTTTACAAGCCTAAGCCTGGCTCATGTTAGAGAAGGACTGTGGGGATCCAGCTCTCACTCAAGGTATATAAAGTGTTCTTGGTTCCCTCTAGAAAGAATGAATAGGAATAAAATCTTGTTTCCAATCAAGTTCTTGTATTTTTAGTCTGCGGCTCGGCATAGGGGACAAAAGCTGTAAGAAAGCAAGGCTGAATGTCAGCTTCGTGTTGGCTTAATTCACAACATGGCGGCAAGGTCTTCTCTCTTCATCTCCAACATTAAGTGAAAAAGCCTACCCACCGTGGCCTCGCTCACCTTTACCTGCAATATAAAAGCAGTCATTAGCCCAGTGGCTTATAAGAAAAGAGAAGCTTATGCTCTTCCTGTGCAGTGGCAGCAAAGCCAGGAATGTTTATGGGGTTAATGAATCTGAATGAGACTGTAAACATTACCTCATATGTTTTTAAAACTTCCTCTGCTGGATTGGGGCTTTTTTGCATCCAAAGGTCCACATAGTTTCTAGAAATGCCCAAGGTCTCTGCCAGCTGTCTCCAATCATTTCCTACACAGGGTGAGAACTGCATTAGACAAGTGTACTTCTGCTTGTTGTGTGGTCATTTCATTCAAATACATATGAAGAGAGTGTATATAGAAATGTGGGGGTCTAACGCTTTATATCTTGATTAAATTTGTTTTGATGATTACAGAGTTTTAGTGTGTGTCTCATGCCCTAAGAAATATGAACAACACATTGTAGGAACAACTGAAATAATCAGGCCAGAGAGAGACTATTGTGTCTTTCATAGTCATTACCAAAAGACAGCAAAGGTATTTCTAGATCAGATGAATCCAGCACAGTATTTATTCTTACTTGGTGTGGAGGAGGGTGGGCTGTTTGTGGTTAAAGGAACTCTCCGGGCAAAAAAAAAAATGCATTTATTTATTTATGCTAATTACCACATGTTATTATTTATCAATTTTTAAAGTTAAAATTCTTACCTGTAAAGATGTGCTATACAGCACTTCCATGTTGCAAACTCCATTTTCAGACTCTGCCGGCGACTCTACGGCATCCTGAATCAGCCGATCCCTCTCAGGAAATCATTCCTCTCCAGCTGCACTCCTAGTGAAACCCCACATTGTCACTTCCTAGAAGTCACATGGGAGAGTGTGCATGTGATCAGTGCGTCCTCCCTGGATGACGTGATTTCTTGGAAGTGCCGATGCGGGGCTTCACTAATAGAGTGGCTGGAGAGGAATGCGTTTCTGAGAGGGATTGGTTGACTCAGGTCGTCATCAGAGTCTGAAGATGGAGTTTGAAACATGGAAGTGCTGAATAGCACTTCTTTACAGGTATGACTTTAACTTTTTTTAAAAAGTGATAATAAATTGTATTTAATAACATGGTTATTAGCATAAATAAATACATTTTTTTTTGGCCGCAGTGTTCCATTAATATGTCTGCTTACCTGAGGTTTTACTGATGCTGAGCGCTGTTGTAAATTCCACCCACTGAGAAATAGTCATCTCTTTAATTGTCTTCTCCTCGGGCATAACTGGACCTACATGGTAAAAGGTAAATGATCATTACTCATTGCTTCTGGTAGAAGAACAGCCAGGGGTGGTGCTGTATTGTAGATTTATGTTTTATACAATTATGAAGTCTCATCTTCATTAAAAGAGAAATTTTTTTTTTTTTTTAACAGTTGAAATATTACAGATTTTTATTGACAGCCACAAAACATCTTGTACGTTCATTTCGAATTCATGGCCGTAGGTGCCAGTCTTTTACTAAAATGGCTGGGTGTATTGTTTGGCCTGGCAGGTCTCACCAAGGTAACGGAGCAAATTCCTCTGCTGATGTATGGTAATAACAACATCTTTTCTGTCTATGTCCTTTAACTTCCAAGCCAACTTCAGAAGATTTCTGTGATCGGTATTTTGGCTCTGGAACATCAGGAGGTATTCCTTGACACTCAATCCATGGCCAAACTCTGAGGTGCCAAACTGTAAAATGTAGATTGTGCCACAGTTATTACTAATCGCTGTATTCACAGGAGAGAGTATGTTAGAGCAGTGACGAGGCCAGGGGAATTCAGAAAAAGCTGTGTACAAAGGTCAGTGTTTTGCAGTGCTGTAAAGGGGATTTGAAATAACCATTTAAACAGCATATCTATAGAGGAAAGGATAGTGTGCAAAGGACACAAGAGAAGAGGGGTTTCTAATGGCTTCCATAAATGTATAAATTATTGTTCTAATAACACAGAAAAAAGTTATTCATTGCCATTGATTCACCTGAACATATTTTATGGATATTGTTTAGTGGTTGCTGTACCACTAAGCCAATGTGTAATTCTGAAAGAGTGCTGCAGACAGAATGGGCATTCCCCAGTGTGGCACACTGGGAAATCTGGTAACCCTTCCTATATCCTGAATGCTGTCAGTCTTTTACTTTATATCACAACCATTTCTCATTTCTTCTATACGTTGCAAGCAAACAAAGGAAAATCCTATCACTGTAAAAAACAGAAATATGTCTCGTAGGTCCTGTAATAATTTCAATATCCAGGGTGGAAATGGGTAAACTAAACCATCAAAGAAGGTTTAGAAGGACCACAATCCAAACACACACCTTACTTGTAATATAACAATTCCCCAAAATGACATGAATACAGACAGCTATCCTGTTAGTGACACACAGATACACACTAAAGAGATTTACCTCTTGATTCCCAAGCAGTGGAATAAGAACCTGTGTTTCTGCAGGGCTGAAGTCTGGGAGATCAGTACATTTAACCAGCACTTCCTCTGACCACAGAATTCCACTGGGAACTGGACACAAAAAATGAAGACAGCACATGTATAAGTAGACATTTGAGAGCAATATATTATTATTTTTTATTCATTCTAATGTAGCACAACTATTTTACACAGTGCTTTGCAGAGATTCATCATTCACTTCAGTCCCTGCCCTGGGGAGCTTACAATCTACTTTTCCTATTTTGTCACACACACAGATGTATGTTTTGTTCTCCCCACACAAGTCAGCAGTCCCAAGTGTGGGGAGAACATACAAATTCCATGCAGATGAAGTCCAGGGTGGAATTGAACCCAGGACCTTAGCACTGCAAGTCAGCAGTAATAACTGCTAAGCAACTACACTGTCCAATATGTGTCTGTGAAACCCTTTTCCATGCTTAGTGTGTGCAGTCTATTTCAGATCAGTATAATTTACCCAAATAAAGAACAATTCACTCTTTATAGTAGAACTGGGATGCTGAGCCTGATAGATGGAAGAATTAGTTTTCCCACTGATCCTCACGTTGGTGTAGTTTGCCCCAGAAATGGTGCTTGGGAAGTAGATATTATTAGAGGGAGTTTTATGTATGACATTGTTTTATATTCAATAGAATCTAATCCTTGAAATTAGCGCAGTCCACAAAAATGCAGGCTGGTGATCTTTAGCAGACATACAATGTGTGGTCATAGAAATAACAGATTTATCTTGGGGATTAGAGAGGTGGATGTCTCATTGTCTGGGGAGTCTCAGCTACAAGCAGCTCTTGTTTATCTACATTGGAGGAGTGTTAGGTGCATACAGTAAGTAAATACATGGAAAAGAACCCCACCTAGACAGGAGCACTTCTAGCACTTAGATAAAACTTACTGTTGCTTAATCTAGCCAAGCTAGAAGGACTCAGATGGCCAAGAAGGTTTTCTACTGGGGTCCCAATTACAGGTAAGCTGAGGGAATATTAAGCATGTATTAATGTTTACTGCTAATTGTACAATGTACTGTACTTAACAGGAATGGGAAAGTGTACTTAATGGACACACTCAATAACAAGCACAGGGAGAAACCAGACACTATGTGCCTAAAATATATCTAATAATGTAAAGTAAGAACATTTGGAACATTACATGTTAAACAATTGGCTTTATTTTCTGTGCATTATTGTTGAATATAACATTTCCCCAACAGTATGATCTCTTTTACATAGAAGAACCCACCCAGCAGCCCTTTACCTGTCTGTGATAAATCCTCTGGCTGAGGAACTGTAGCATCTGAAATTTGGAGGTCCGACACAGATTGTTGGAAAGACAACAACGGATCAATAGGAACCAGGAACAAGGATTGCTCTGTTTGGATGTGGTTCTGTGTTAAATCACTGTTAGCAGAATCTTTATGTGTCAGTTTGGCAATGCAGACAGTAGAGAGCTGAAACTGTGTGTCTAGGGGCTTTTCTGCCTGGCTCTCCCCATTGGTGTAATGCATGGGAATACTTTGTTCAAGATCTCCTTGAATAAACCTTTCATCATTTTCCTCTGGAATCTGCTTTTTGGCGTCACTTCTAAGAAGTCTCTGCATCTTCTGTGTTTCACTTTTCAACATCTCATGTGATTCTCTGCTGTGTCCTTCCACCTCAAACACAAGTTTGAGAAAAAGTAAAATTGATACGAGCAAACCATATTAGATATACCTTTCTGAAACATTTCAGGTTTTACTTAGAAAATGCCATTCCCCTAGTCCTAAGCGTATGTGCTAAGAAAACTAAACTTGAATTATTGAACACTCTTCCCCTGGTATTATTAGTTCTGTGGCAAGCCTGTACATAATTATGAAGCAGGAATAAGACAACAAAGACAACAATAGTAAAAAACAATAACATGTATAACTGTACACTCAATTGAACTAATAGCTCCAAGTTATCAAGTTATGACAGTATAAAATAAAGGAAGGGACCTACTGCATTGACAGTATGGGATTTGAGAAAATGATTTTCTAGTGAGTATACAGTAAAATCCCCTTTTCTACCCTATGGCCCCCGTCAGTGCAGGACTATAGGGGACATCTAAAAGCTGTCCCCTGTTAGGGTGGGTTGACTATAGTAACTGCTGTACTTTCTATTAGATAGTTTTTTTTCTGTGTCTGCGACCACTAATGTGGAATAAGAATTGCTGCTTGCAGTTCTTTGCAACCATAATCTGTTGCAGCAGAGGCAGAAACATTTAACTTGTAGAACTTTGTTAATGTACGTAAGAATGACCATGTGGCCGCTTTACATATCTGTTCAGTCGAAGCCTGGTAGTAAAGTGCCCAGGAGGAGCTCATCACACTAGTGGAATGTGTTGTGACATGGAGGAGGAAGACTTAGGTTGGCTGAAGTGTATGCCTGTCTGATAGTTTGAACAAGCCACCTCACTATACTTCCATTGGAAGGTGTGTGTCCTTTCCTCTATACTGCAAAAAAAAAACCCAGTTGTGAATTTGATTTTCTATACTCTTGA
>WMED01025326.1:0-11043 GCA_019650415.1 Pipa parva | reverse complement strand
ATTTGCATGAAAATCTATAAGTGTACAACACAACAAAAATAAATTAAAGAAATATTTGTTTTAGGCTGCAATACCAAAATTGGCAATATATTCAGTCAAATGAGTGAATGCTGAAATATACTTTGGATGTTTGTTTCTAATTATTTTTAACATTGTGTAGGTGTTTAAAGTATAGAAT
Organism: Pipa parva; assembly: GCA_019650415.1. Lineage (NCBI taxonomy): Eukaryota > Metazoa > Chordata > Amphibia > Anura > Pipidae > Pipa > Pipa parva. Next base: position 10,865 of record WMED01025326.1, on the reverse strand, counting down.
GTGGAACTATTTCTGAATATTCTGCTAAGGACTCCTACACGACTCTGTCCCTAGGGCAGATTTTAGGGAATGAGCCTCAGGCTCTAGATCTTCAGGCTCAGTAGGCACAGACAATGCAAACAATGTGTTTTTACTGTCTCATCAAACTAGTCACTTTTGCTTCTCCTTTGCAACTACGTGTCACCTAAATTCTATCCATTTTAAATGATTTAGAAGAAGGCAGTGTCAGACACAGCTTCTTGTTTAGAGACAACAGCAAGTGAAAGAAAATCTGCCTCACCAGCACACCACACAAAGAGGGGTTATTCACTAAGGTGCCAAATCGACTGTCAATTTCCCCATTGTAAAGTCGCAACACTTTTTTAAAGTTAAGGTTGTGATAATTTTCCCATAATAAAGTCGTGACTGCGATAATATTCTCATTATAAAGACACGACTGCGACAGTAGCAGCCTATTGCGACTGTCTTTATCTGGCGAATTCGCACCTATGCGCAACAATTCGGACTTTAGTGAATAACCCCCGCAGTCTTCCAGTTACAGAGTGCAATGTAGTGTTGGTTTTGGGTAATAACAGCTAAAGCTAGGGGCTCTTAGGGAATGCAAGACATTAAGGTAGAGACCCTTGTGATCTACATTAGTCATATTTTCCTCATGATTCATGGTTAATTGGCAAGGTGCCATTAAATAATACAGGTGGTTCATATAAAATACTTTGTTGCCTCCAAGGTCGAAATGTAATAAACTCGAAAAGAACCGATTCCGTCTTTTGGAGTTTATTCCCGCGAGATCTCGGCTGTTTCTCGCGGTAAATATCAATCTTTTTTTTTTTTTAATCGATATTTACTAAAAGAAACTTTTTGATCGAATTTGTCGCTGAAAGGGGTAACCATACTTTACACTGGCAGTATGGCTACCTTTTCAGAGAAAAATCCTAAAGAAATACTCGATGGGTAAACTCGCGGGATCATGGGAATAAGCTCGAAAAGACGAAATTGGGTCTTTTTGAGTTTATTAAATTTTGCCCTTCTCTTAATTCATTAAAATGAGAATTTGACAGGTGAAGTGTATTCACATCACATCAGGTCGCTATGCTCCAGTCGTCTCAAATTCACTACTCCTTATTCACTAAGTGGCAAATAAGCAAACAGCATTTAATCAGTCCGATAGTAGCAGCACTGCATCAACCCCCTAATTCACCACTTATATCTGGCAAAGTAAAACTGGTTAATGTGCCACAATACCCCTTGCCCAGTTCACTACTGGGACAGACTCCGACACTTCATGAATAAGTGTGCACGTGCACAAAAAAGTGGTGCAAAGAGTCCAAATTGGATGCAAATTCACCACATAGCAGAACTTGCTGAATACTCAAGTATGGGGAAGTGGCAAATGAATGCACATTCGGACCTTTACGCTTCGGTTTGGACTTTCATGAATAAGCCCCCTTGGTCTTTAACCTTTGGTTGCCCAAATAAAAAAAATGAAAAAATAAAATACAAGTTCCAAGGCCCAATGACCTGATCATTAAAAGGAATTATTTTGCTTTTCTGAAAAATAATTAAAAAAAACAAAACTACTACTAAACTACCAGTAAGCATCAGGTTATTATGCTGAGGACTGAATGTATTATATTTACTAAATATGAGTTTCCAGCTACTAACTACACTGCAAGGACAACACATTGCACTTTAAAGGGATTCCAGTCTCGGCGAGGAGACTCGAGTGCTCTCGCCAAGACTGGAATCCCTTTAAAGTGCTCACTGATGTCCGTGTGCAGGACATCAACGAGCGCATAACACCATGTGCGAAGTGAGCCAAAGGATCCGGAGCTCACTTCGCACAATCGTGAATTCCTCCCTCAAAGTCCTGCCGAGCAAAGTGCTTAGTTTGTGGAGGCCAGGTCCCTGGGCATAAGCTTACTAGATAATAGTTTCAGCACACAGAATCAATGAATGCCAGGAATATATGGTTGTTTTGGCTCTAACCAGAAGATAGAGCTATTCAATGCTATCAAACAAAACTAAACAGGGGTCTTTAAAAGGTTTACCTGAATATATATAAGATAAACACTACATTTTAAAGAGAATTCAGATGGGGAAATCTTTGGTTTAAGCTCTATTTTACATTGCATTGCAATTGTCTGCGTTGTTTTAGACTGCAATAGTGCTTGTTAAATGATTGTCTAACTCTAAAAAAAAACACACACACAATACAAAATGGGAAATGTTGAACGTTATTTTTCTCTAATTTTACTTTGGGCTTCTATTTTTAACCACAGACCAATGCATAGAAGAAGAAAGGCATGGCCAATATCCAGGCAAATAACCCCATCATTCTTAAAGGGGCACTATAGTGCTGATATAACTTCAAACATATATATTAAACTCCTTTATACTAAGCCAATTGCTGACACAAATAGTTAAAAAAAAGTTTAGGGAAGAAATAATACTTGCAGTTTGCTTTCCTTAATTAGTTTTCCTGAGAGCTGGCATTTTCCTTCCCCTCCCCCTCCTCTTTCTGTTCTGTAAGTCAGGCAACAGGAGAAGAAAAATCTGCCTGACTGTTATTGGTTAAGCAGTGTGCTGACCTTTTGGCCTCATTAGCCATGTTTTGTTTACATTACTGGAATGCAAGAGATTAGCTTGTGCGCAAGTGTTACATTACACATCAGGCAAAAATATTGCTGCCTACTCAATCATTCTGCATCACATGAAACAACTACTGGGGAAAAACACTTCTCACTAAGATATAGTACTGCATATGTAAATATATAATCTGACTATAGTTCCCATTTAACTGTGTACCAGTACATGAAAAAGTCAGATTCAGTCATCACATCACAAGTTCTCGAAAAAATCTTTATGTTTAAGCACAGAAAAAAGGTTTAAGCTCAAGCATTTAATATATTTCTATATCAAAGAGAACAATATTTTCATATCATAAACTGTCTGAGAAATGTGTTATATCTGACCTGTTCAATAAGTTCATCCTCATGAAGAAGAAATAGCTTAGAGATGTTGTACTGCTCTTCCAGTGCAAGTGCAAAGTGCTCAATAGCAGTGATTGAAAGTTTCCCTTGCAGTGTTAAGATGATGTCCTGTAATATATAATAACATTGTTATCACAGGAATGTATTTGATAAATGAACCAGGGAAACAACATTTACATTTAATCATTGAAATTGATAGGTTATATCAAAAGGAACATTTTACTGATGCAGGTACTTGACACCTTACTGAACTGAGGAGAGATAGGGTTACCCAGCGAGATACTATGAACAGCAAGGAAGTTGCAAGGGAGACGCCAAATATGCAAGTGGAGTTAAGCAGGTTGTGAGAGGAAACCATTAAACAGAAGGACTGAAATGGCATATTAAATTAAGAAATTTATGAAAAAGAAATTTTAAAAAAATTATTATTAACTAATTATTATTATTAATTAGTTTCAATCCCTATTGAAACTAATCTAGTCACATAAAATAACACCGCGTTCCATACGCTCAAAGAAATAGCGCAGGCAGCGTTCTAGTATAATATGCTCTCAGTGAAACGCTAGTGTGAACACTTTTCTTCCATTAGCATTGTTCTCTATGGATTTTCTCTGACGTCTATTCTGGGCATATTTTTGACAAGGAATTTTTTTTTTAAATTACGCTGCGCACAATACGCTAGTGTGAACCTAGCCTTATGGCCATATTTTCTTCCCATCCTGTTGAAGCACTAGCAGTGTTTTCATGACCCCTTGCTAAACTGTAATTAAAAATAGAAATTTATGGTCATAGAAATAGAAATAGATTGGTCACTTTTTGGTACAACAATTAGTACTTGTGTGATTCTGCACATATTACCCACCTGCTTATATTTGTAAGTCTAACCTTTTATATTATAAGCACTATAAGACACTTTCAACCTCTTTTCTGATTGAATCCTTGTCATTGAACAGAGATGCCTTGTCCTGCCTTTTTATTGTGTATAATTTACTTCGCTTGCTCTAAGTCAAGCAGCTTTTCTATGTACGCGTATTCTACACATAGTGTTATAACACTGAGGGGGTTATTCACTTGAATTCTCAAACAGCGAATTCCCATAGCAAATCCGCAACCATGACAGTTTGTAAAGCTGTGACTGCGGCAATTTTCCATAGTAAACTGCAACAATATTATCATTACAAAGACGCGACTGCGACAGTAGCAGTCTATTGTGACTGCCTTTAGCTGGCGAATTCACACCTATACGCAACAATTTGGACTTTAGAGAATAACCCCCTCAGTGGTATGTATCCTAGCAGTGCTAGATATAAGGCTTAGTTTATGTCAAGCAACATCATGAGAATCCCAATATATATACTGTATGTATTCAGCATAAACTGACAACCTTTTTGGATCATTCTTACCAGTGCTGGCTCTGCCATTAGGCAGAGTAGGCAAATGCTAGGGGCGCCTCCTGCCCAGGGGGGCGCCCCTAGCACCGGGGAGGGGGCGGGGCGTCGCGGTTGGGTGCCAGGGGATGGGGGCGCCGGAAGAGGGGGTTGCGCGGGATGGGGGCGCCGGGGGAGGGGGCGGGGTTTCGCGAGTGGCGTCGTCTGGGGAGGGGGCGTGACCTCCGGTCGAGGGGGCGGGGCAGCGCCTGAAGGGGGGGCACCGTTGGAGGGTGGCGCCTAGGGCACCAATAGAGCCAGAGCCGGCTCTGATTCTTACTTATTAAGTGGTAGTGATATTCTTACTTATTAAGTAGTAGTGACATCATTCTTACTTATTAAGTAGTAGTGACATCATTCTTACTTATTAAGTGGTAGTGATATTCTTACTTATTAAGTAGTAATGATGCAACAAATATGCTCATCAACAATACAAATATACAGTATACACATATAATAAGAGACGCCTTTAAAAACAATACCTTTACTGTTGTTTTTTTCTCAAACTTAAATGCCTTTGTTTGTCCATTTTCTAAATAAACCTTAAGTACATTGGGCATGAAGAGAAGAGAGTTGCCCTGTAAGAAAATATATACATTTACATTCAGCAGAAAGCAATAAGAGGAACATTGCATTGTATTGTATTCTATAGTGTTACTATATTATGTGGCGCTTTACAGAGGTTCGTCATTCACTTCAGTCCCTGCCCCATGGAGCTTACAATCTAGTTTCCCGATTCAGTCACACAAAGATGTATGTTATTGGATTGTGGGAGGAAACCCACGCAGGTGCGGGGAGAACATACAAACTCCATGCGGATGAAGTCCAAGGTGGAATTGAACCCAGAGCTGCAGCAGTGCTAACCACTGAACTGAACATATCTGTTTTTACTAGTACTTCTGCCTTAGAATTCCTTGGGGCAGGGGTAGGCAAACCATGGCTCTGGAGCCACATGTTGCTCTTTAGCCTCCTTGTTGCGGCTACCTCCTGCCTTGATTGACAAATGAGAAATATAGAATAAAGGTTATTTATCAATGTAATTTTGATTTCTATATTATTTTTTGTTATTATTTTCTTCTGTTTGTTGTATTCTGATGTTGTAACAGGTAAAATTAAAAAAAAATTGAAGGGGGTTATTCATCAAAGTCAGAATTTGCCTTGCATAGTGACTCCGTGTCTGTTCACGTCAATGTGATTAGGAAGTCGCAAATTCACTTCTCCTTATTCATGAAGCAGTGGACAGTGTCAGACAGTGTCGCATACGTAGTGTGGCGTAGTCAGTCGCACTATATTAGGATGAGAAGTCATGTGGAGTGAGGAGAACTCCTCCAGTGAAGGGCAGCAATGTCAGTCTCATCATATCCCTCTAACACTATATAAGTGAAATATACTTATTTTTATGTCAACTTATGCCTAGTTCATGTTTAATAGTAGACTCAATTAGTCACAGTCACCATTGTTACTTTTGAATGAATAGTCGCCTTATCCAACATTGGAACTCTGCCATCAAACCCCTCAATTCCCCACTCTTTTGTGGCAAAGGCAAACAGGTGAATTCTCAGTAGTACACACTGCAGAATCCGCTCCTTCGACAGACTCCGTTGCAAACTGAATAGCCGAATTATCTGTGCATATGCACGCAAAATTATGCGAAGAGCTCCGTAAGTCTGTGGCTGGAGTAAGTGTCAGAATTGGTCACGAATTCATCACATCGCAGAGATTTTTGAATAAGCAGAGTTGGAGGAGTTGCGAATAGACGTGAATACGGGCATATACGCAACTGTTCTGACTTTGATGAATAACAAGTTTAGGAGGTCTTCAATAATTAGGAACGAAGCCTGTTTGTAAAGAATATTAGGGATGTCTAGTACAGTACAAAAGCTATTTCCAAGGAGAACAGTGGGGAGGTAGGGTGAATACTAATTTCATTCTGCCCTACCTTTTAAAAAATTACATTTTTCATTAAGCTTATTTAGAGAAAATGTGTCAAAATATATATATATTCCCTCCCTTGTTTCATGACAGTCCACCTTTAATTTGAGGATGCTCATCTCTCTACACCTTTCAGTACAGCCAGATGGATTTGTTTACACTGAGCTCTTTTGAGGTTATAGAATGATGAATGAGATGAGTTCTTATAGTGTTCAAAAACATTAAAGCAATCCTGCCTGAGACTCAAAAACATTGCTACTAGATATCCAGCCTCTCCGCACTGTACCGTGCGTCAGCCTCTCCGCACTGCACCGTGCGTCAGCCTCTCCCCACTGCACCGTGCGTCAGCCTCTCCCCACTGCACCGTGCGTCAGCCTCTCCCCACTGCACCCTGCGTCAGCCTCTCCCCACTGCACCCTGCATCAGCCTCTCCCCACTGCACCCTGCGTCAGCCTCTCCACACTGCACCGTGCATCAGACTCTCCGCACTGCACCATGTGGCACAGTGGTTCACACTCATAGCTGTCACTTTCAAGCCCCAAATTCACTATAGCTTTGATGGGGGCATAAAAAAAAAACTTTAAAAAAATGTTGGCAGATCTCCTAAACCCTGTTCTAGAACACCAGAACATTAACTACATCTTAAAGACACTAACCTGAGTGTGGCCATTTACAACTACTTCCTCAGCAAACCTCACTTTTACAGGATTGCTTCTTAGCCTTGCTCTCTTCTCCGCTGTAAGAAAGGATGATTTGGGGCTCTATAAGACATAGAATAATAGTGTGGTTCACAAGCAGCACAGACCTGGATGCGTTTCTAATCTACATACTGATTTTTTTTTTGGTTCCAGTTGTTCTGTTCACAGTAGACATCTACCACTGTATTCTAACATACAGCAGTAATGACACAAAGATTGTATTACAGTTATTAGAAATGTGTAGTACGGTACAGTCCAAATTAAGTTTCCACTCACCAGTCACTACATTTGCCTTATCATTATTATAACAAAGCCTGAGGGCCTATAACATCCAAGGCTAGTATCCAGTAACTGAAGACTGGTTGCTAGTTCTGAGCAAATCTTGTCCTTGTTGATACATTGAGGGCCTTACTGAGAAAGGTCTGAATTCACTTGTCGAATTCACCTCGCAACAATTCGCATCACCAAAATAGACGCAAATTTGCTTCTCAGGATTGACTAAGGGGGGAATACACTTGCTGAACAGGTGCGCAGTGGCAAACGCTGTCAGATATGTAGTGTGGCGTAGTCAGGCGGATAGAAGTAGGATAAGAAGTCATGCGGAGTGAGGCTAATTAGACAAGTGAAGGGCAGTGATGTCAGTCACACCATATCCCACTAACTGTATTCTGTCAATATTCTATTTCTATGTCTCCTTGTCCCTAGGTCATGTTGTCACTTAATTGTAGTCTCCGTTGTCACTTTTGAAGAAATAGTTGTGTTACGCAACACTGGAACCCTGCCATCAATCCCCAAATTCACCACTCTGAGGTTTTAAGTCAAACAGGTCAATCTGGAGCAATTCTCCCAGTCGCCTTTGCACCATTCCTCTGATTAGTCAATAGTAGAAGTACCTGTACACACACACACACACACACGAACTGATGTGAAGAGCTCCGTCATTCCAGGACTAGCATAGTCATGTAGTCACCCACTTTGCAGATTTTAATCAATAAGCAACCATGGGGAAGTGGAAAATAGACGTGGATTCACAGTTTTCGCGACTATTCGGACTTTTGTCAATGAGGCTCTGAATGTTTGTACCAACATGGGTTGTGCCGACTAAGGCGTTCAGTGATGCAACATCTATCTATTAAATCATATGTGGTATATTTCCCCTACAACTTAAAATTATTTTCCAAAAAAATTCAATAGTGTAGATCAGCGGTTCTCAACCTTTTAGAACCGCGACCCCTGCTGACGTCACCGCGCCGACATCGTCACGTCGCGCGTCACTTGGTGACGTTTATGGCCGACGTCACCCCTCAGGAACCCTTATAAGAAGGGTTCCTGCGGGTGCTTCCGGGTGTCGGCGCGGTTCTCAACCCCAGTGGGATGGCCTCACGACCCTCGCCGGGGTCGGGACCCACAGGTTGAGAACCGCTGTTGTAGATGCTTTAACAACCTTCATACTTTCTATTATCAAAATGAAGTAGAATTTGGTCTATCTTAAAACATGCTAAAAAGATTGAGGTTGTGCGGCCAGAGTTGTCTAAGCTTAGATCTAATATTGGTTTTACTTCTGTAATGTATTGAAAAAGCAGTACAAATATACATAATTATTTCATACTTACCGAGGTATTTCGAAGAACAGTCATTGTAACAGAGTCTCCAGATTCCCTGTAAATTCAAGAATGTAAAAACTCATTTTATTTTATATTTTGTGACAAGAAAAAAAATTGAAGTGAAAATAAAGTAAAAGGTTAGCTCATATTTATCATCATTCCTATTAGGGGACTGACTCAAAACATAGAAATAGGTAGGCAAATTGTCTTCACGACAATGTTAAATTCCAAATAGTCCAATTGTTCAGTGCCTTTTTCAAGGTAAGAATATTGTGTAAAGCTGTACATACTATATGGTCCCCCTAAACACACACACAAAAAAAAAAAAAAAATGATAAAAAGTGATTACATGTAAATATATTGTGTTACAAAACATTGTGGTTCTCTTCTTCAACACAAGATGGAAATATATGTATTAAATCAGCAGTCAGCAATGTGCGGCTCTTGAGTCACATGTGGCTCTTTAGCCACCTTGTTGTGGCTCCAAGCGCACCTCCGAAGCCCCGCCCATGACCTCTGACCCTCTTCTGATTGACCATCAGCAGGTCAGGTGGTCAGGGAGAAGTGCGCTTCTCCCCCTTTGCAGCTCACAAAAAAGTTGTTGCCGCTTGGGAAAGGGGAGCTACGGTAAGCAACGCTCCTTACAAATATTTACTGACTGAAACTTTTCAATCGAGTTTTTCAATCAGCATTTTCGATGGAAAGGTAGCCACACTACTAATATAAATTAGTATGGCTTGTATGACGCGCACACTCTCCCTGTGAGTTCTAGGAAGTGCCAAAGCTGGGCTTCAGTAGGAGAGCGGCAAGCGAGGACTGCACTCCTGATAGGTGTTCTCCTGCTCATTGTCCATTCCTTTTATTACTTTAGTAGCCGCCTTTGAAACTGCTCAAGCTCAACCTTATCTTTCTTGTAAACTGGTGCCCAAAACTGCACACAGTATTCCATGTGTGGTCTGACCAGTGCTTTGTAAAGCGGTATAATTATGTTCTTGCCATGTGAATCTATGCCTCTATTGATGTACCTCATGATCCTATTTGCTTTGGCAGCTGCTGCTAGACACTGGTTGCTACAGTTCAATTTATTGTCAATTGAAATTCCTAAATCCTTTTCCATGTTTGTTTTGCCAAAATTGGTGGATTAATCAGGGGTGGGGTCACCTTGTATCTATAAACCTGTTGTAAGATGATTGGATTGCACATTTGATAAATGGTCTTCAAACCTGAAACATGTAACGGTACAGAATAAATTTGCAGCATAGCTACTTGAATCATGAAAGCTTTTTGGATTCCGTTTTCTATTATTCTGTTATAACTATTGTATTAGTTATGGTTAGATTACAGTAGTTCTTCTAAGGCAGATAAGGCAGGACAGAGGGGAGCATCGGTAGGTTAGAACTACTCGTGGGGTGCCCTATTTCCTGGCCTGATGGACTTCCAGGGAGGGCACTTCTCCCCTCCTGTGGATGCCCATTTATGCAATTATTATTTCCCTGGGTCTCTATATTTAGGTATTTGCCAGATCCTAACATGTATTTTATATTTGATAATAAAAGAATGATCTGCTCTATCAGCTATTATCTGTTATGCCACCCACAAACCATAAAGGGTCCACTGGAACCAGTGCTACTTCATACAGGACTCTGCTTCCAGACCAGAACAGGGACCAATTAGCATAAATAACTAAAGAGCTCCCCATTAGGCTGCAAATAGTAATTAATCATTAAAGAAGGTCTCAGAACGGCACAACATTTCAAGGATTGCTTCCCTTTTTCCAAAGTGAATTACATAATGTTCTAGTTACATAACGAGTGATTATTTATACTGTTATATATCAGTTATTCATAAACACCTTTATTAAGCCCCACAGAGGGTATCATTTTATATGTTTTATTCCTCCTTAACATATTTGGCAATATACTGATTTATTACATGCTGTCTGGTTTTCTACTTACTTCACAAACTGCCCATCAATGAGAGGTACAAACTTCTGCCATTATATTATTCTGTCATGTGACCTGAAATTCCATTTGGCGCATTATATTATTCTGTCATGTGACCTGAAATTCCATTTGGCGCATTATATTATTCTGTCATGTGACCTGAAATTCCATTTGGCGGACCCTTGATCTCAAGCAGAGAAAACTTCTTGGAAACAATAACTGAACCCATCCTTGTCCTAAATACACAAAAATCCAGGTGCGCCTGTGCACA
>WMED01025322.1:0-11044 GCA_019650415.1 Pipa parva | reverse complement strand
CTTTTCCGAGTTTAATAAATTTCGCCACCTCTAGTGATGCCCCTGTTCTGTTTGCCAATCTGATGTCTTCTGCTGCAGACAGCCATCATGGTCTTCTTTGCTCTTGGTTCCTCTTTATGTCACTGAAATGAGCAAGTTTAGTAGCAGATTTTTGCTACTGCACTTGTTCATTTCCAGCCCCCTGGAAGGCCACCAGTCCACAGAACGAGGCATATTAGGATTCTAGACACTTACTTCATGACATCATGGCGCAACCCTCCCCAAGATTTATTTCTGTGGATGCACATGGGCACTACATACAGTAGTTTTCAATTCTTAAAACTTAAAACTTTAAATTTTAAACTTTAAATTTCAACTGAGTTGTCAATTCTTTATACACACACTCATAGGAGATTCATAAAATACTTTGATAAATGTAACTCAATTTACTGTTACATATTGTGTTCTTTGTAAACCTAAATTTTTCTCATGCTTTATTTCACCTTTAAAGAGTAACTACTAAGTGGACAAAGTAGGGAGAAATAATAATAAAGGGTTAAAAAAAAAAAAAACACACTAAAAAGTGGGTGTGAGAAATGTAAAAATGGGTCTGCCACATAATAAAAAGTGGGAAGTGAAATAGCTTTGGAACAGATTATGAGGAGTAAAGAGGTGACAGAGAAAGATTTCTGGGTAGGGGAAGAAGACAAATGGAATATGTCAAGGCTGGGGAAAAGTTCTCTATGAAAAAAAGATATGGTCATTTTAAAAGTTGCATAAAAAACAACCTAGGACCCCACACTAAAATAAATCACATATCTGAGAAAAGGAGGTTACCTGTTGAAAAACATCAGCTCCTTCATCATAATCAACAATGGTAAAGAAAAGTTTGTTTGAAAATGCTGAGGAGTATCGCCAAGAATTAGCCAGCACTTGGTATTCTTCATTAGCTTGCCTATTAAAGAAATAGAAATCCGTTAACAATATCTTCCAACTGAAAAACACTAATAGGGCCACAATTACCAAAGTTGAAAAGTTTTCTGACTTAATGAATGCAGGAGAAACAGCCTATTTTCAATAATATTTCTGGTTTCTCCTATTTACTAAGCTGTTCTAAGGCAATTTTATTGACCAAAAGAATGATCTACCCTCAGGTTGGCAGAAACCCATTATTCCCTATGTATTTGGTCCAAAATGTTTTCCTATTGTAAAGAGATATATATATCATTATCCATTTATAATGGAAGGGACCCTCATAGATAAACATTGAAAAGTGTGCCCCAGTCAACTAATCAATATTTATTGATAATGATTTATTTAAATGGGGAAACATTTGTCCTTTATAAATCTGGGAAATTGGAAAGTACAGGGAAATAAAAACTGACAACAAAATGGGGTGAAATCAGTCGATATGATCTTAGTAAATACACCCCCATTTAAGGGTCATAGTTATCGAAGGTCAAAAAGCGGTGGAAAAATTATTTTTACCGCGTTTCTTGCAACTTTTGCTCAATGGTAAAGGGTTGAAAAATCTGGAAAAAAAAGTCGGGCAAAACAAACTGAAAATAGGAAATCAGACATTTTACCCTGTAGCAAAAATTCTCATAAAGTTTCTATTACTTGGTAATCTTTTAAACAAATGTGTGTACTTCAAATTGCTTTCCTTTAGAGAACATAATTTTAAATACATTCTGAATACCGGATGGAAATAATTTATTCAATATAATACTGTTCACACACTCTTTCAAGCTAATGAGGGTAGAAGAAGACAACATTTGTGCACATGTATATTAATGGTTGTGAGTAGAGTTGTGATCTCAGGCTTAAAAGATGATGCAAGTTTGAGGATATTTTCTGTAGTGTTTTGTTAAGTATTTATCCCTTTACAGGATCAAGCATTTTTATTTTTTCCTAAGAGAAAAGTATTTAATTTTTGTCTTAGTGTTTGAAAATCCATTTGACTAATCAAACTATATTTTGTTTATCCACAAAAAAATGTGAAGATCTAATTTGATGAATGTTTATGAGGCACTTAGTTACTGTAAGTGCCCAGGAGAAAATCTAAATGAAGTGTTACTAACGGAGCTTCAATTTTGCAAATGAAATGAAAACATATATGGCAGCAGATAGGAATGGGCCTTTTGGGGAAGTTAATGGCCCTTGTTTCAAGGGTAAAAGAGATTTAAAAAAAAAAAAAAAGGAAATGTCTGAAACTCAAAATTTAAATTCAACTATGTTTCAAGGAAACTCTGTAAATGTTATAATTTTGGTGTATTATGGTATAAGCTATAAACTTGGTTTTATAGTAAAGGATATAACATTTATTTTTCTATTGCAGCAGTAGGCCATGACCAATGCAACCTTTTTGAAGCCCAACCACGTCTGCACCAGTGCCCCCCCCAAGTTGGCAAAAGTTTTGGCCAAAGACTTCTTTTTATTGCCACTATCTCAAACTTTACAAAAATGCCCGTCTACAAAATCCTTATTTACTAAAAGCCATGAAAAACTATCTCCAAAATTACCAGCCCACTTTATTATCCACGGTCTAGTTTAAATGAATCCCAAATGTAGCAATTTGCAATTTGTAAAACTAACCTAGGGACTGTTTTAATTAACAATTTCCGATCTGTACTAAGGAAAGATAGTTGTATACAGTTAACTGCATCCACATTACTGACCAAATTATGTGTAGAAACAGAAACAGCCTGGAGGAAACAATTTTCATCACAGAGTGCAGAAAAAGTGCTAAAACAACTTTTAGTGCAACAAAACTTTATACCCCAAAACACAATTTCATCATATGAATAAATAAAGAAAATTACTTTTCCCAAAACTAAACCATTTTACACTCACATATACACATTATTTTATGATGTAAATTAAATTCTAATTTGTTTTAAATTAGTATATATATTTATTTTTATATTTTTTATTGAAGGTTTTCATCAAAACATTTTTTAATCAAAAGATCCAGAATAAATAAGGCTTTAGAGTAATATATCAGTCCTCTATCTAAACTATGAAGATATAGAGGAAGTAAAGATAACCATACTTCTTGAGGTGTCATTATCAATGAGGGATCAACAACAAAGTTGTTTTGTAGACCATGGCATAGATAAAACTATGAATGGAGGAAGAGATGGGACAACGGCGCTGCCCGATGAGAGTTATAAGTGAACTTACTGCTTGCATGTTGGTAAAAGAAGATCTAAAGGTATAAAACAACATATTAAAAAACTTACCTGATATTGAGTTGAATCATTACAGTCACAGCATGAACTGTGCTGTAATTTTCCTGCACAGTGCAGGGTGACACAGGAGCCATATAGAAGCTCCTCCCACTTGGTTGAATCAGTGGTGAAAGAAAGGTTTCAATGTCATCACTTTCATTGTGGGGGCCAATGAGAAAAGCTCCCCGCAATGAGAATGATTATGTGTGAGCCCAATTCAACCAACTTGGAGGAGTTTTGCACTGGCTCCTGTGTCACCCTATGTGCTATGAAGGCTGCCTCGGTGCTGGAAAATTATAGCACAGTTCATGCTGTGACTGTAATGATTCAAATTAATATAAGGTAAGTTTTTTAATGTATTTTCTTTTTTTTTATACCTTTAGGTCTCCTTTAAATGATTTTTAAGAGGCCATAATTCCCAGTTGCTTTGGATTCTTGAATATCCTCTCATTATTTCTGCCACTTTCTGTTCGTATATCTTAATTTGGGATAATAAGAAATAATACTTGCCATTTGTTTCACTGTTTAAAGAAATCTGACATTTTCTTCCCTCACTCCCCCTCCCATTTCTCTTTTGCAGTTAGGCAACACAAGAATAAAAAGCTGCCTGACTGCTATTGGTTAAGCAGTGTGCTGACCTTTTGGCCTCATAAATTAAGCATGTTTACAGGAGATTACAAAGACTCTGGCTCTGGAAAGCCAACTTGTGCACATGCATTAAGCAGTAAGTCAAAAATGTCTGGGGGAGGGTACCTTTTCATAGAAAACTGGCCAGTACACATCACACACACACACACATTTCCTGGTGCGGGAGTTTATCAATGCTACCTAATCAATCAATCTGCATCACATGAAACATCCACTGGGGAGACAAGCTTCTCATTAAGGTTTAGTACTGCATATGTAAAGATGTAATCTGACTATAGTTCCCCATTAAGCTTTCTATAAATTACATAGAATTTCTAATCTATAGTATTTGCAAATAATCAGTCCGGAACCTATTTTCCATAATGAGATAGAGTACATCTCTATGCACCCTCATATGCTGGTGGTTTTAATAAGAGTTATATCAAGAAATCTTTATGTTTGGATTGGCACAGCAGATCCTTTTTAAATTGATGTTCTTAATAATCAGCAGTAAGTATATACATTTATGCCGTGGTATATAGTTTTAATAAGATACCTTAAATTAACCCAAACTAAACCAGTAATAACCAGTTACATATAAAATGAAATTAACCTACATGTTTGCTAACATGGTCTGAGTGAAAGGCTAAGGGGGGAATTCACTATGTTCTGAAAGTGAGGTGCGTAGTGTTCGCCTCACTTCGGAAAGACTGAAATGTGCATGCTGATGTCCTGCACGCGGACATCAGCATGCGCATTAAAGGGATTCCCCTCCCGGCGAGGAGACTCGAGTGCATGGTAATTTGTGAGCATAAGTATTATTAAAATACCAATTTTTTAACTGGATTACACTATGTCGCTTTCTTTTTGCTTTTGACCCATGGATGTAACGGAGATTATGTGAAAGTCACCCACAAAGATCCAGCATATATACATAGTGCTTGTGAACTAGCATTCACAAAGGGGGATTTCAAGATCCCCAGCACATACCGACACTGCTATTGTTACAAATAAGAGCCACCTGCATTCATCCATTAAAGCTTCCAACAATATATGGATACAGCTATCACTCACTGTCAGAGAGACTGATAGAATTTGACGTTCATCATTTCCAGCACCTATCGTTCACCAAAATATTTTTATCACATTTATTGAATATTATCTAAATAGAAACACATTGTTATTCACCTTTTGTGCACTATCTAGCACTTTTATACATACCTAAATGGTATTACACTAGGGGAGATCCCCTTTGTTTTTTTTTTTTGGTTTTTTTATCCTTTTTCCAGCGCATCCTACTCTTCGTTGTTGTCACGAAATACACTTATAAAGTATACGATTGTTGAAGAGGATAACGTCATAGAATTATGCATATTCCTAACTTCATCTTTTGCTTTAGATACTAAAAATGAATATGGAGGTGTGTGTTTTTTAACATAGTTTAAATTACCTGAGATTCACATGATCATTTTCCTTTAATGGGACTAGTTTGCCAACACTCACTCACATACAAATAAAGATTCCCATTTTGCCTATAGAGTGATATAGTGAAAGTATTTGGAACTATACATAGACATTCTGGCCAAATCATGTGAAAGCGGCTTTACAAAAAAATCTCGATAATAATGTGTTTGCTTCATTATTCATATCACAGTAATTGCTTTTCTCAATAATCAATGTACTTACATTAAAACTGTTTTAATCACTGACTTAAAAAGCACATCAGACACATGATTTCCATTTAATGAAGGCAGGGGATCCTTTCAGTCTTCAAATCCTTTATTTTTAAGATTGTCAGCTAATTTTAACTTTTATTTTACTGCATGAAATGGAAATTTCAGAGATCTAGAAACTAATTACAATGTTAATGAGCAGTTTGTCACTGTAAGATTTCCTTATAAAAGTGATTGCTAAACCTTTGTACAAATCCAGGATAATAAATGTATGTTTTCGATGAACCTGTTGCAAAATGGAATCAGGCAATACTTCATAACTTGATTTTAAAAGAAAACCATAATACCGCACCCATGGGAAGGAAAATCAGTCCAGAAGAACAAACAAAAAAAATCTAAACAATATATTAATAAATGTTCAGGTCATTACACGAGTCCTGTACAGTGTAGGTGAAATGATCTACTGAATGAATGAAATCACCAGGCTAAGAAAGTGTACAAGTATCAGGCCAAATTATTAAGGTACCAAATGATGTTGTAGACTTGACATCTGTAGCCACGCACTGTTTGAAAGAGGAGACCGAGCGGATAATATTGTATTATCTCTTAGGTGATGTCATTTTTTTCATTGTTATTAAAAGCTTAAATATTTGATAAGCTACGCATGTGGATTGAAAGATAATAAAAAGAATAGTAATAAATGTATTCAGATTCAGTAGAATGTCCATTTAAAACAAACAACGTTATATGTGTTTACTGATAAAACAGTGTATAACTACATTTTAGATGCACAGAGCAAAATGTATGTGCATGATTTAATAGGGATGAGCTGGTAACCCTAGTTTCGATGTGTAGAGAGTTAGCAACTTTAACTGCAGCATCTGTTTTACACAATCTTTCCTTTTCCCCCACTGGAATGAAGCAAATCAAGTACACCAGATGCCACAGTAAAGACTGCTCCACTCATTATTTTCAATACAGTTTACTAAAGGATCAGACAAGCTTGGAATTGGTAACAAGGCCCAGTATCTTAATCAAAGTCACTCAAAATCTGCCTGTTGGACATTTTGTGGCAATGAATGTTGTTGACTCCTTTACCAGTTTAAAAAAATACTATTTCTGTTAGAAAACTGTTAAAGTTAAAAAAGAAAATAATTGTATTCACACATGCATTTCTTTGGTTTTTAGTGGAAGAAAACAAAAAAAAAAGTGCAATAAATGTTAAATTTATGACTTAGATGATATTATAATAAAAAGAATCTCTATTTCCCCAGCGTTAAAATGTTAGCAATTCCTGTTTGTGTCCAATTGGGGCGAAATCTATTAAAGTCGGAAAAACCGTTTCGGCTTTTCTGAGTTTAATCGGGAGAACACGGTATATGCCATATGGAGAACACGGTATATGCCATATGGAGAACACGGTATATGCCATACCATACAACTACCTTTCCATGGATATATTCAATATTCAATTCTCATGGCAAGTATCGATCAAAGCAAATCTCACGAAACTTCAGGGTGTTCTCCAGATTATTAAACTCAGAAAAGCAAAAACGGATTTTCCGAGTTTAATAAATTTCTTATATTAGTAATATTCATACACAAATGGTAATTGCTAACATCTGAACACAAACCAATAATTAATGTAAAAAAAGGACGCAAACTAGGAACTTTTACACAAATGTGTAACTGCTTCTCTAATGCCCGGGGTCAGGCAGGAATTAATTTTACTTCTCACAATAGGTCTTAATATTGTTCTAAGCTTCATACATTATTTGCGTCTGGTCTTAAACATTGAAGGGGAAATTCACCATTGAGCTAAGTGAGCTCCGTATCCTTCAGCTAACTTCGCACATGGTGTTATGCGCTCGCTGATGTCCTGCACGCGGACATCAGCGAGCACTTTAAAGGGATTCCAGTCTCGGCGAGACCAAAAGAGTCGACCCTGCCAGGTCTTAAAGACACAAAATGTCCAATGGTTCCACAAGGGTGAGCAAAGTTGACAAGATTACACTGTGGAAGCAAGAATGAAAGTGTTGTCGTACAAGATGGGGCAACAAATTGGAAAACACAGAATTAGAATCAGTAGACCAGAGCATAGTCAAAAACAGGCCAGAAGTCAGCAACCAAGAAGTCAGAGTCAGGGGCAGGACAGTGACAAAAGTACAAAGACAAAGGGCTTTGGCACAGAATATGCAGCCAAGGTACTTTCTGGACAAGCCAAACAAGACCATAGCTACAAGGTTCAGAGTTTAAATAGCGTTAGCAATTATTGAATTCATTGCACGTGAGCAGTGATTTGCACCTGAGCACTAAAGAGCTCAGCACAGCTCTGCTGCAAAATCAAATATAACGTGAGTGAAAAAAGAGTCTTGCTGCCAATATAGTACAGAGCTAAGGAAACAAGCAGCATGTCCTAGGTTCATATCCAGGCAGAGACCACATGTATTTTACAGCAACAAGGCTATTGGGCACTCAGGATAATTACAGTCTTCCAGCGCACATCATACTTGACAGTGTTTAAAAAACAGCTGATCACTTCACTTTGTAAGTAGAGTATACATAATGCGTAGCCTAAATGCTCATTTGGTCACGGTCTCTACCACCATTCTGTATTTCAAACACAATAAATGATAAATTAAACCCATATATCTATCTTTTCATCATAAAACTAAAAACATTGTTGTTCAACTCCAATCACCATTCAATAAACTCTTTTGCTAGCATACACTTAAACCAGCATGACAACTTTAATTCTTTAACATACAAAACAGATTATATTTTTATTGCTTCATTTGGACAGGATCCAAGTAAGCAAACAAAAGGGAACAGGAAACACAAGTAATGAGATTACTAAATTACATATCTTAGTATGGCAATAATGAGTTCTGTAATTCTGCAGCTTTGGTTTAAATGTTGCAGTGACATATACAGTAGATGTAGGTTATACTCCAGTGCTCTCTTAAATAAATTACATATATTACAAATATACTGTACATACAAAGATTCAGAAGTAAAATGTCTTGGTAACCTTCCAAACTGAAAATAAACCTTACATCATTCATATTTAACTAATTTAAAGCGGCAGCAGCAAAATAATTGTTCTACAATTGGTATAAAGGACCACAATTCACGGAAACAAAGTCATACAAAGAAGCTGCTAGCCAATAAGGTATAGAAATAGCACTTCAATCTCACTGTGACAAACAGACATTAATCTTGCCAATTAAAAAGAAAAACAGGGGCTTAAGTTGTTTCTAGTGAATCATTTTATATTTAATAATTCAGTAGTAGATTTGGGGGAATAGTTGAATTGTCCCACAAATTGCTACAAATAGGCACTTAACCCACATTGCAAATACAGCAGTGTTATAGAAAATTCTATCACAATTCTTGAAATGACTGGGACTACATTTTAACCACTACATTGGTGTCTATTCACTGTGAATGAGACATTTCAAGTATTTAAAATCATGTGTCAAAGTGACAATTAGCCAAGGTGAACTAAGACGAATATGGCATTTTTACTTTGCCAAATGAAAGTGCTGAATTAGGGGGCTTACTGCAGGGTTCCTGTGACTATTCTGGTGACATTTTACTCAAAAGACTTGAAAAAAGCGGAGACCAAGTACCAACATGAGTTAGCAACTGTCTGACATTGGAATGAATGTAAAAACAATTGTTGTAATTTATGTCACTACCTAAAATGTTGACATTTCTTAGGATAATATCTATGGCTAGTGTGTTGTCAGTTATGTAGACAAAGGGGGGAATTCAGGATAGTCCGAAGTGAGGTGTGGAGTCTTTGCTTCACTTCGGACTGACTGATCTGCGCTCGCTGAAGTCCTGCGAGCGCATTAAAGGGATTCCAGTCTCGGCGAGGCAACTCTTTTGCTCTCACCGAGACTGGAATCCCTTTAATCAGTCAGATCAGTCAGTCCGAAGTGAGACGAACACTCCGCACCTCACTTCGGACTATCCTGAATTCCCCTCAAAGAGTTATGGTGACATCATCTCCTTTAAACAGTTACATGTGGAGATGACTTAATTTAGCTATAATTACCCTATTTATGACAAACCTGCTATTCACCTTACAATGCTTAGAAAGTACTATAATAATTTTAATAATAATAATAACAATTAATAATATTTAATATTAATAATAATGTAATAATTTTAATAATAATTTTGCTGTAATAACCCTATTTATGACAAACCTGCTACTATTCACCTTACAATGCTCAGAAAGTACTTTATGGCCGTTTGCTCCACCACAGCAGTAATACAATTAATAATGAATATGCACAACTGATTTTTCTACACTATAGGAGAACTAACACAATTTCTCATGTAAATTTACTCTTGAAGTAAATATGTTGCTTGTCCTTCTTATTTAACTAGCTGACAAAGTCTACATTCTATCTGTTAAGAATGCTTTCTACAATTAGCTTTTTTCTTTATACATACCAATCTGTAACCCTACATTCTTACAATTCTATGTCCTCTGAAGGGAATTCCCTGAAATGGAACAACAAATGGAACCATAATAAGTTGACCTTCTTTTCTCTTTTAATCATACTTTTTATTCATCCTAAAGTTAACAACAGAGGTATATACGGTCAAGCTGATACAGGAACAGTGACTACTGTAGAACAGACTATAATTATGTGCGACAAAGCTAAGCTGGAAACAGAACGTTGTCAAGCTAGTGTTGAAATAATATGCAGGACCTGATGGAAAGCAGAAGAACAAAATGGAAAAGGGAAGAAAAGTACATTTAGTAAATGTAAATGTATAGGTAAATGAATAAGAGTATTGGGAGCTGCACATCTTTAGTTGCAAGAGTCAGAAAAAGAGAATAGAAAAAAAAAAGGGTAAAAATATATATTTTTTTTTCCAAAAGATAGCTGTGGTTCCATATAGAGCCTAACAGTTAAAGGACCAGTAACACCAAATAAATTAAAATTCCCATTTCGATTGGCATGGCAGTTATTCAAACACAGAATTTATAAAAATGTTGTCTTTGAAGTTAAATACATCAATTTTATGGGTCTCTGTATTTTTTTATCTTTACTGATAGCAGCCATGTTGTTAAACAAAAGCCATCTAGTCCCACTGTTTTCTGTGGCGCTTTAGGTAAAACATATTCAGAAAATGTATCCAAGAACCCAACTTTTTATGTTAAATATCTACAGTAAATGTCATACTTTATAGATACAATTTAGAAATATTGAAAGCACAAACTGAATATAAAGTAACTATAAATGCACTTGAGGCACCTGTTTGGTGTAACAGTCCTTTTAAGTAGTACTGCATTTTTGGTCAGCCACTTGAATTAGTGAAGTATTTTGACATAAGGTTTGCAGGTTTTGTAAAACGTGGATCCCTGTTCTTTGTATATTGCAGTTTGAAATCTCACTGGGGAATATTTGTCAGTCTACTTGCAATGAATTACTGTAATGGCTTTCAAGGCTTTAAATTTACCTTAGATAAAGTTAGGTTTAGTTTGAGTCACTTTATCAAATCTAAACCCAG
>WMED01025321.1:0-11045 GCA_019650415.1 Pipa parva | reverse complement strand
TCCCTCCCCATTCCCAGTCCCGTTCCCTCCCCACTCCCAGTCCCGTTCCCTCCACACTATTAACCTCATTCCCTCCACACTCCCAGTCTTGTTCCCTCCCCATTATCAACCTCATTCCCTCCCCACTCCCATTCCCTCCGCACTCCCCACCTCATTCCCTCCCCACTCCCAGTCCCATTCCCATCCCACTTCCAATCTCATTTTGTCCCATCTTAATTCCTCACACTCTCTCCTGGTTCCTTTGCTGTTGGCTGATCCTTCATTATACCTCCTAATATTTGGCAAGGCTAAACGCATACACCAACTGGTATATGGGTCTGGGGGAGGGGCCACCAGAGATGATCCTGCCCTGGGGAGTGGCTAGTTACACCATTGGTTCAGACTTTACACTTCTAGAAGCTAATCAGCAACTGATCCTATGTCTGTTCATAAGGAAAAATTTATATTTATGGATCCCTTTTCCCATGAATACTAAACCAATATAATATTGAAGCAATGCCAGATAAAATAATGAAACATACACAAAAGTAATTTTATTAGATAGCCAAAACCTGCTGCCTTCAATAAAGCATCAGATAAAAATGTATGTAAGTATAATGCGCCCCTTTCTCTCTCTATACAGAGATGCTATTTTGAGATTTTGCACTGGAGAAATTTCACCTGTGGTAATACGCCTTTCATTGAATTTGACAGTTAACCGATAAGTTGTTGCATTTATATTTTTCTGCTCTGAATATTTATGAATTTTGCAGTTTTTACCAATAAAAATATTCAACAAATGAACACATTTATTTTCAGTAGAGCAGGAGAAGCTTTATAAAGGGCAGTAAAGGTAAATCAGCGGAAAAATGATCTGTGCACGTGACATAAAATCTTACTGGAATACCATGTATGATAGGTACAGAAAATTAATTTCAGTAGGGAAATTATAAATCAGTGAAATAATCAGCAGAATCCCTAATGGACATTACCAATGCCAAAGGCCACTAAGCTCAAACCACAAATTAATTTTTCTAACATAAACAATCAGAAATATGTAAAGGTTCCAGGTGGTTGTATTATACAGTATATATAATATATAATATATCCAGGTCATTGTATTATATATATTAGTTAGTAATGTTAGTTTTAATATGGTCATGTTGTAAAAAAATTATTTCCTATTAGAAGATATGTTGAAATACTCACAGAGAATGATCATAAGTATATATATATATATATATATATATATATATATATATATATATATATATATATATATATATATATATATATATACAGTATATATATATATATACACATACACATTTTATATAAACTTTAAAAATCTCATATCTCAATCTGAGCACATGAAGTTTTTTGTTTATTTGTTTCTCTTTGATTCAACGTTCTCCTAGGGCAATTGGCGTTTAGTTACACTACAGCTACTGTATATGTTATCAAAACCTGTGACAAAATGCACATCTTAGAGCTAAATGGGTTGGCGCTTGTGACCTCATTGCGTATTTTCAAGAGATGTAAACCATACAAGCGTATGCACTTTACCACTCTCTAAATTACAAGACATGCTGACAAGTTGCCACCGATTTAACTCTATTACATGTAATTAAGTGTTTTGACTGAATGTAGCACAACCACGATAAAACTAACCGTGGGGTGTAGCCTTTATACGATATAAATTTGGGTGTTGGACTAAGTGGCTATTTAATGATCTGCTGACAGATATAAATTGTATATTTGTGTTTATCTTCGAAATCTTTCCAGTAGGTTTGTCAGATATCTCATATCGTCTGGTTGTGCATGGGCGATGCCTACTACCTTGATCCTAAAAGTATCCCAGACGCAGTCTTCCTCGTAATTATGCATACTGTATACTATACCACAGTATCCTGGCACCCAGGCGGTATCATAACCATTTTCATGCCATCTCCTCTGCAGAGGGTGACCCTGATAGTCAATCTTCTTGACATTTCCTACATTTACTCTGAGTTTCAAAACAACCTGGTCGCTTTTATCTCCTGCAGGGAAACGTAGGGCTTTGTACTTCTCTCTGCTGAGATAAACCCCTCTTCCTAATATGCCATCATCTGATTGCTGGAAGCCATATTTGATGATATTTTCAGCTGCCATACGTGTAGTGCCGTGGAACATCACATAGATCTTCCCATTTCTTGGTTCCTCATTATCGGAAAGAGTCTCTTCTCTAAAGAATACAGATTTCTCCTCCTCCCACATATATTTATTGTCATTCATGGTCTCTCTATAGTAACTGGACATGTTTACTAGAAAAAAAGAAAATAATATATACTATTTTAATAAACTTTTTTTTGTCCAAAAACTGTCTGCCATGGAAAATCATCTTTGACTATATAGTGGAAGTAAAAGTTCACTCATAGTGCTTAAGTAGGTAAATGTCTTGCATGAAAGCAATTTATAACATGAATCTATGTTTTCTGCTAGTAGCTCCATCCCATCCATAACTCCACCCTTCCACACAAACCCTGCCTAATTTCACCCAAATTCCACCCCATTTAACTTTTCCACAACAACCCCAACTGATGTTTTTTAACTACCGGTAATCCCACTCCCTATATGATGAAATTCACATCATTAAGCCCTCAATGCTGACATCCAGGGGCAGCCCACAAAGTTCCCATGTATGCCTGGTGAAACAGGTGGCGAGATGGGATTAAAACCACAAAATTGATTCTATTCAGTGCTTCCTTGTAAAGGCTGATATCAGGGGCGAAATGTATTACAGTCAGAAAGACCACTCTGGCTGGGTCTTTCCGACTTCACCGAGAGAAATCTTGGATTGATTTCATGAGATTTCTTTTGAGTTTCTCGATCAATGAATTTAAAGAAAATTTTCAATGGAAAGGCAGCCACGCTACTAATGTTAAGTACGGCTACCTCTCCATCTAAAAAATTTCAAAAATTCAAGATCTTGAAAGAAATCTCGCGAGATCAATACGAGATCTCTCTCAGTAAAGTCATAAAGACCCAGCGGTATAAATAATAAATTTTGCCCCTGGAGTTAGGTAAGGCCGGGTTCACACAAGCATAAATACGCTGGTGCATATATGCTGCACCTCAACAAAAAACATACAAATCCCTATGTGGGCTACTTACCTGCTCCGGCCACACTAGCACTGAATGCAAGCGCATGCGCGTGAATGCTTCTTGCCGTATATTTGCCAAGCAACTAGAAGAATGTGACCAGATAGGAGGAGCCACGAACACAATGGGAGCATTCACGCAATAGAAAAGCATGCCCTGAATTTGCCGGCGTATTTTCAGAACTTGCTTTTCTAATAGCGCAGCACATAAATGCGCTTGTGTGAACCCGGCCTAAATTAAAATATTGTTTAGGTCTTGGTAATTAGGTTATATTCTAACTTAGGCAAAGCAGACCTGACCTCAGTGAAAAATAATATCCACAAGGACAGGACAGCACCATCTTGTGGCTGCGCAACTGCATTTTTTCATTATAAACCATATTATGAGCAGTGAAGGGGTTGTCTGCCTTGGAGTTAAGCTTTAGATGTATATTGCAGCATTCTAAGACTGTTTGCAATTTTTTTGTAATATAAAAAAGTTCTGAATAAAAAGTTAAATAATTACAAAAAAAAAAAATTTGAAGAGCCAAGAGAAATTGCTGGGTGACCTGTGTATCATTTTTTTCTGATCTTAGTTTGCTATTGCTAGAGCCACAACTGCCAAAATGCTTCACCTGCTCCAGGGTGTAGTGTCAGGAAATGAAGCGTTGCCCTTGTCAAGGCGTAAACGGGATTAACATGGCTGTAATAACGAAAAGTGTTATTATAGAAGTTTTTTTTATTTACACTTATCATTCCGTGACTAGCATTTATTTTGTGAATGTTGCTTGTAGCTTAGAATTTAACTACCGTATGTATAACCACAAAGCAGTGTATATGGCACAGTAATAAAAAAAAAAAAAATCGCAATGAAATTAAAGATTTAAAGTGGCAACATTATTAAAAAAAAACAAAAACCTATTTTAAGTGTATTTACAGATATGATATAGTTATTCTCGACTCCCAAAACACAGCGTAATATTTTTCTGCCTTTACTTTGGGCTGTATACAGTTCAAGTCAAGAATTCTTTAAGATCAGCGCATCTGAGAAAGAGTAGGTGGGCGGTTTTTAATCCACTGATATCTGCTGTCATCGCCTAACATGGGAACATAAGGCTGCAGAAATCAACATATACTTAGAAATGGTTGAAAAGCAGATTTATTTCTTTTTTTCAATATTTCTCTACTTTTCATCATTTTATTTATTGAAATATTTTTTTCCCCTGCTACAATTGTCAAGATTGGATGTTCTGGGTGTAATTTCTGATATTTCTGCCACTTTAAAGTGCACCTGTCGCCTCAAAACTCTAATACTAATTTAGGTTTTACTAAAGAAATAAACGTTTTTGTAAATATATATGTATTTAAAAATGTGCCTTTATACAGCGTTTCTCTCTGTCATCTTCCCTGGCAGTGGCAGCCTGACTTTTCTTTCCAGAGTCAGGTTGGGCGGGGCTAAATGATTGACATTAAAGCTCCTCCAATCAGATCCCTGCAAGAACACAATTTCAGGGATCTGTTTGGAGGAGCAATAATGTCAATCATCATTTAGCCCCGCCCACCCGACACTCGGGAAAGGAAAGTCAGGCTGACAGGGAAGATGACAGAGAGAAACACTGTATAAAGCTACTTATTTTTAATACATATATATTATAAAGTGTTTATTTTATTAGTAGAACCTAAATTAGTATGAGTTTTGAGGTGACAGGTGAATTTTATTTTTGGAATTAATACATTGATACTATATAAAATTACACTGTATTGATCCATTCAATTTCTGCAAAGCTAAATCCGATCATATTATCATAGAGCAGCGGTTCTCAACCTTTTGAGACCGCGACCCCCTCTGACATCACCACGCAGACGTCACCATGGCGAAACATCATAACGTCGCGCGTCACGTGGTGACATTTACGGCCGACGTCACCCCGCAGGACCCTTATAAGAAGGGTTCCTGCGGGTACTTCCGGGTGTCGGCGCAGTTCTCGACCCCAGTGGGATGGCCTCGCGACCCCACAGGTTGAGAACCTCTGTCATAGAGCATATATAGTGTGCCACTCAATGGACATTATCACTGCAACCTTCACAACAAGCTAATCATGGATTTCGGAAGATACATTACCTAGAAATCTGGACAGTCTGTGCTGGTATCAACGTTCAGAATTTACTGTCTCCAGAGTCTAGAATACATAATATAAAAGAATAATTTACTCCCGAATCATTTAACTCAAATCAAATTTTATTAAATACACTTTCTCTATGTTTCAAAGGGTAAGTTAACCACTACTATGACATGTGATCCCATTTGTCTAAAACACGTTCCAAATGATTCCATTGTCTTTTAGGTTACACAAATAATGTATTTCTTTTCTTTTTCACCTTTTATTTCTTCCATTTAACCTCATTACTGCACTGAACGACTCTAGCAACCATGCAGCGGTTTGAGAAACATACTGAAAGAGGTATAGCATGGCCTGATTATTAGGTTTAATATTAAAAAAATACTAGTGTTTATATAATAATTTGCTCACATTCAGTGCATTATCTGATATGTTCATTGCTACAATCAAGGGGGTTATTCACTAAGGTCTGAATTGTTGCGTATAGGAGTGAATTCGCCAGCTAAAGAAAGTCGCAATAGACTGCTACTGTCGCAGTCACATCTTTAGAATGGAAGAATTGTCGCAGTCGCAACATTACAATGGAAAGTTGTAGCCCTCGCAGCTTTATAGATTTGTCGCAGTCGCGACTTTACAATGGGGTAATTGTCGCAGTCGTGGATTTGCTATGGGAATCCGCTGTTTGAGAATTCGACAGTTGAATTCGCACTTTAGTGAATAACCCCCTCAGCGCTAGATGTTTGTTAGGTATCAGGGATGTTTAGGGTTAATCATTAGGATGTTAAGTGTTAAACTTTTTAAGACTTATATTTACCGTAATTAAGAAATGTACTTATCTTTTGTAACAGGCTCTAAAGATAATGTTAGACAAGGCAACGTGACCCGTGTCTCAAAATATGTGCTGATGTCTAAAATATTTGTTCTGTTATTTCTTAGAATAAGTCCCCCTTTTTGTTTTGTGGTTTAATGTTTGTGCATAACAGATAAGTTAGCCAATTAAGGAAGAGGTAGAAAGTCCCTTTATCTGTATCTCAGAAGAGTATATAATCTGCATGTAAGCTTCAATTAAAGAGAGATCTTTGTATGAATACTTTGTCTGTGTCTGATTGATCATTCATACAATCGCTCTCCTGTCCGGCTAAAAGTCTCATACAGGTAACAACACTGGGGACTGGTATAAGAGGTGTGTAAGGATAATATAAAGGTACTGGGGTCTAGGTGACCTAACAATGTTAAATTCCATCTTCCAATTGTTATAAATGCTAATTTCTACAGCATTCTAGTACAACTTCCCTTTTACAATGTGCTAAAAGATTAGATGAAATTAAATACTGTAGCATATTTAAGAAAATTGTTATAAACATATGGTTGGCACAAAAAAAAAAAAAACTACCCAGAATATACAAGCAATAGAATATAGTTTGACATCTTATATATTCCATATTAAATCACTATACTGAGTAAGGTTGCTAAATAGAAGTCCTGTAATTAAAGCTGCATGGGTCAGGTGTAAACTGAGTGAATAACTCAGTTTAGTGAATAACCCCTTATAGGGGTTATTCACTAAAGTCCGAATTGTTGCGTATAGGTGCGACTTCACCAGATAAAGACAGTCCCAATAGACTGCTACTGTCACAGCCACGTCTTTATAATGAAAATATTGTTGGAGTCTTAACATTTAAAAAATGATTGTGACTTTACAATGGGGAAATTGTCACGGATTTGCTATGGAAATCCACTGTTTGAAAATTCGCACCTTAGTGAATAACCCCCTAATTAGCATTCCCATAGCGTCAAACACACTAAATGTACCCCAGTTCCATTGGTAGGTACTCACCGGATAATGGGTAACTCTGAAGTGTGCTTGCTTTCCAGATGTCACTGCCTTTTTGTAACTTACATCACACATTCAGTTTTACGGTATGTGTACTTCGTGTTTAAAACAAAAACATTTGAAACAATAGACAGGAAACACAGCATTTCACTGAATGACCCGACCAGGCTAGATTCTTAAAAATGAATAAATTCTCTTTGTAGGTATTTTATGACAAGGATATAGTTTTTGATTGGACCTTAAAACAATGTATAATGTGTAGTAAAGTCAGATCACGTGTAAAAAAAAAGTATTTTTCCCTCATTTATAGCACTTTTTGTGGTTGCATAATGGATGATTTGCATACATCTCTTTTACTAACACAGCAATCCTGACTGAATGTATGCCTGAGATACAGGCTTTGAGCCTCATTGACTAAAGTCCGAATAGTTGCGTAGCGCTGTGAACTAGTCTCTATTCTCCACTTTCCTATGTATGCTTATTGAGCAAAGTCTGCAAAGTGGCCAATACGTGACCAATTCAAATCACCAACTTACGGAGCTCTTTGCATAATTTTGCGTGCGCATACACAGGTACTATTGGCTAAGCAGCAGAGCGGTGCGAAGGTGCGAATGCAACTCGGTCAACTGCTCCACATTCACCTGTTTTACTTTGCCATTTCAGACTGGGGAATTGCGGGGTTGATGACAGGGCTCCAGTGTGGCATAAGGTGACCATTCATTCAAAAGTGACAATGGCGACTATGACTAAGTAACAACATGACCTAGGGACAAGGTGACAAGAAATAGATATAATATTCACAGAATACAGTTAGTGGGATACGGTGACACTGATGTCACTTCTCTTCACTTGTCGTATTCACCTCACTCCGCATGACTTCTCATCCTCTACTTCTATCCACCTGACTACGCCACACTACGCATGCGACAGCGGTCGCCACTGTTCGCCTGTTTGGCAAGTGTATTCACCGCTTAGTCAATCCTGAAAAGTGCATTTGCATCTATTTTAGCAATGCGACTGGAATTGTAGCGAGGTGAATTCAGACTTTAGTCAATGAGACCCTAAGTCCTATTGATTGATATCCATTATTGTATGCTGTACTGCCGAGATAGCATCAGCTGTAACTGCAGCAGTTGTATCTGCCGGTATACTGCTCCAGGTGTTTTCAGTGGGATCTACTGTTTATCAATGGCCCCTCTACTGAATAAATTCTGTCACTGTTTGTTTAAGTGAAAAGTTCCTGGTGCCCAGTCCTTTGCTAGTATGGTTAGGGTCGTTGTGATTTCTTCAGTGCCCATAGTGATACCAATGTAGTTCTGGGGCAATTTCATGTCATTGTATGCTAAAACTGAAGTTTAGCCACTCAGGAGATCATGGGAGTTGTAGGCCCCTAGTAGACAATTAAAATTTGTGTTACACACTTGAAAAGCCCATATTTCTTCAGCGGAAACAGAAATGGTTCATCAGTTATACTGAGACAGACTGAGTCATCTGCGATTCAGGGAATGCTGATCTAGATCACTTTACAATGTAAGGTTGCTGGTCGGGCATTGTAACTGATCATTTGACTTTGAAACCAGATGGATACGGAGCACTAAGAAAAGATGAAATATTCAGCTAATGTTTTTATAGCCCAATTTGAAGCTCCAGAAGGTTTGTGGAAGTGCACACCTAATTGACTTTCACAGGTAGCGCTGCTAAATTCCTGGAAGTGGGGACATCACCATAAATGCAGCAGTGCGTAGAGTAGAATTTGCACACACACATATAGGATCCGGTATATAAACATTTTCATTGACCATAAGTGCAGGTTTACAAAGCGACGTTTCTGGGGGATTAAACCACAGCCTGACAAAGGGTGATGAAGCCCGAAGAAGGAAGGTTTGACTACCAGAAACATTGCTTTGTAAACCTGAACTGATGGTCAAATAAAAAGGTTATATACTGGGTCCTGTTTGTGCGTGTGCAAATTCTGTTCTACATACTGCTGCATTTATAGCCCAATTCCCATCATCTCTACTTTGTTCCATGTGTATTGGGAAAGTTCCCTGTTTAGAAGGGGATATAAGGCAGTCCATCATTTTATGACCTCTTCCACAATGATCTGCCTGATATTTGCACTCCGCAAGCACATTTTGTGTGCTAACACTTTTGCACTGGTTTTGATTTGGCGCTCCTCGAGGCTGTGAAACAACTGATCATACAAATGTGTACATAAGGCAGAATTTACATGTACAATTCCAGTTCCCTCACATACCAAAGGCAACCAGTTCACTAATGAAGCAGTACCAGACTCAAGAGAACATCCAGAAGCAGAGATTATAACCAGAACACACAAAAAAAAAAAAATAGTTTTAAAGGTTAAGCCTGCTGTCAGGGGAGTATCCAATAGAAATAGGGGTCAGGGTACCATGATTGGCACCAAAACCACCAGTGGAGACGCTGCAGGGCTGATTGTGGGGGCAGCAGGAGTGACAGTGCGGAAGGTTCCCTGGCTATCTGGGGACAGTCACAGCTGTAACTGCTACATTGTTATTGTGACACTTAGGAGACTTTGTTTAGACCTGTAATAATTTCCCTTCAGCGTTATATGCCAGCTAATTTATCGGTTGCTGCGTTGATATTTTTGTAATCTGAGCAGCAACTGATCACATTTATTTTTATTTTTCTAATAGATCAGAAGGTTTGTTTTTTTTTGTTGTTTTTTTAAATGACAGCAAATAGATGATTACACAATACAAAGATGACACTTTATATAAATTGGTGCAGAAAACATTTTTATTCCTTTATTCCAAGAAGTAACAACATTCTGTATTTATCCTCATTAGTTATATAATCAGCAGAATCCCCAATGGATATTATCACTGCTTCATCTGATAAGAATAATATGTTGAAATTACCATGAGCCAATAAACAAATCCATTTGATATAAACAGTAAAAATTTCATATCTCAATGCGACTACATGAATTTACAATCTGGATATTTTTTACAGGTTTTTTTCCCTGTATCATTCAATCACCACCTTATCATGAATGCACCCGTATTTTGGACTTAAATGATATTTAATGATCTGCTGGCTGATTATAGATTGTATCTTTACGTTTATCTTCGAAATCTTTCCAGTAGGTTTGTCAGATATCTCATATCGTCTGGTTGTGCATGGGCGATGCCTACTACCTTGATCCTAAAAGTATCCCAGACGCAGTCTATCTGATCACTGTGATAACTAGCTACTATACCACAATAAGGTGGTACCCAGGCTGTATCATAGCCATTTTCATGCCATCTCCTCTGCATAGGGTGACCCTGATAGTCAATCTTAATGACTTTTCCTACATTTACTCTGAGCTTCAAAACAACCTGGTCGCTTTTATCACCTTTGGGAAAATTTTGGGCCTTGTACCTGTCTCTACAAAGGTATATCCCTTTTCCTAAAAAGCCATCTTCTGATTGGTGAAATCCATATTTGATGATATTTTCAGCTGCCATACGTGTAGTGCCGTGGAACATCACATAGATCTTCCCATCCCTTGGAGTATCGGTATCGGAAAGAGTCTCTTCTCTGTAGTAGGCGGATTTCTCCTCGTCCCATATATATTTATTGGAATGCATGGTCTCTCTGTAGTAATATGACATCATTTTGTACTAAAAAAAATAAAATAAACATTGAATACACTTTAGTTGCGCCAAGTGGTGTAAATATAATTCTTAATCTGTTTTGCTGAGCATCCTGGGAGTTCTAGGATGTGGTATTGGTTACCATTCCCGTTATTACTCATTTCTGCTGAGCCCCGATTAAAATTGCAAAGTAAATTTAAAATGAGCTCCATAGTAAACAATGGACAAAGGAGGGAGGTGAAAAGACTAAAGAAGAAAATCATATTCCAAATATTACAAATCAGGAAATTTAAATTCGAAGATAACATTTTTACAAGCATTTAAAGGGGGTTATTCACTAAAGTCCGAATTGTGGCGTATAGGTGTGAACTCG
>WMED01025320.1:0-11045 GCA_019650415.1 Pipa parva | reverse complement strand
ATCAGTAAAGATAAAAACAAAACAATAAAAATTCATAGATAACATTTTATTGTACGGCACTGATTTTTAAAAAATGGCCAAGCTAATCCAAATGGCATTAATTTTCGTGGTGTGATTGGTCCTTTAATTAGGAAGTATTTAATTGCGAATTAATTGGAGCGACAAAAATGAAATGACGTCAAGAACTAATCTGTACTGAACAGAGATGCTAGCTTTTTTGTAGACAGCTCACTGTCTGTAAACTGCCTGACATAATCCAGATGAAACACAGTGCAATTCGGAAAATAGGACACTTTAATACTATGCTACTCAAGGGTTTTATTTACAATTTAATGATGCCAGGAAAAAGAAAGAAACAAACCTAAATCCAAGTAAGAAAAGGAGTTGGTGCACTTCCACTGGTTATCTTGAGGTAATAGGCTATCGTCACATGTACTTTGCGGAATCCAGCCACCAAATATATACATTCTGAAACAGCAGCAAGTATACACAAAAATCAGATTCCATTAGCGTGGGTAGCTTATCTATTGGTCATGTAAAATGTCTGGCAGCATGAATTGGTAGCAGTGCTACTTTAAATGAATGGAACTGGATGCCGAGGCATTAGTATTTTATATAAATTGGATATTTTAATTTAAACCTATAACAATTCTCCGGCGAAAATACGCCGAAAAAAAAACGCCAGAGAAAATCCATAGAGAATAATGCTAATGGAAGAAAAGTGTTCACACTAGTGTATTGTGCGCAGTGTATTTCGCTACAACACTGACTGCTCTATTCCTTTGGGCGCATGGAATGCAGCACATTTTATGTGACTACATTAGTTTCAAAAGGAATTTAACAATTGTGATCACACACAGCATTTTCAAACATGTGACATTTTGTAATAGCAAAAAATTCACCTATAAAGAAAATCCTCTTCAAATCCGGAATGAATTCAGCTAAATCTAAGTGAAAGTAGGAAACATTAGAGGACATTTTTCTGTATTGTCCTTTCAGTAGTTGGTAATCGAATATTGTCAATACAGAGAAATGTCCTCTAATGTTTCCTACTTTCACTTGGATTTGGTTGAATACGGTGCACACTTAGATTCCTCAGAAATGTATTATAATAAAATACTTTTTTTGATTGGCTGTCAGCCTTAAACATTGCTGTAATATCCTCTCACTTTAAAACAGCAGTTCTCAACCTGGGAGGTCGCACCCCTTTTGGGGTCGAATGACAATTTGCCAAGGGTTGCCTGACACCCCTTGGTATTGTCGTGGATTTTTGATACCAATTATCAGTGACTGTAACAATATTTCCATAGGGAAGTCACGACTATGACAATCTTCCCATAGAATTTGTTATGGAAATATTGTCGCAGTCACGACTTTAAAACTGACGCATTCACGGATAAAGTGTTGCAGCAAAAAAAATAAAAATATATGCTGAGCGTATTTTTCTATTGTACTTACCAGGGACAGTATGAGCACTCCCTCAGTGTTCACAGCACTTCCTATGTGGTTGTATTCTGTGTGCGGCGTATCATATGCTGGCCAAAGTGTGACACACAGCATTCTGAACCCAGAGCATGCACATGATATGCTAGTGTGTCTGGAACTACCGTAGGTAAGTACTATTTTCTTTCATTGAGCCATATTTTTTTTTCACATTAACGTATTATGCCCTGCGCTTAATACGTTAGCATGAACCTAGCCAAAAGGAACATGTAAGTTTGTGCTAGTTGAAAGCTGTTTTGCCATGCTTCCCCCAGCAGGAAACCCACCCCCCTTAGTGACACAACAGAAGAAGAAAAAAAAACAAACAATTTAATGTAATTTTTTTAATGTTTAAAGGGATTTTTGTATGGTTGCATACATAAGCACAACTACTTTTTTCTGTCCACATAATTCATGGTTTACAGTTTTTATCTACTTTGATATTTTAAAAGTGGAATAATTTCTAGTCTATTTCAGCTAGCTTTTCTTAACTGCCTC
Organism: Pipa parva; assembly: GCA_019650415.1. NCBI lineage: Eukaryota > Metazoa > Chordata > Amphibia > Anura > Pipidae > Pipa > Pipa parva. Next base: position 9,065 of record WMED01025320.1, on the reverse strand, counting down.
CCTCTGTTGTGCTGAAATATAATTGGGCCTCTCCAGCCAGCAGTTTTGTGAATGTAATCTAGAGAAATTTGAGCCTTATATTGTTTTTTTCTTTGTTTTTGCCTGAATATTGGTCTTTTCCTGTTTTGAATCTGCAACTCTAAGGCTAGGTTCACACAAGCATATGATGCTCAGCACATAATACGCTAGTGTAAAAAAAAAAAAAAAAAAAGGGGGAAAAATACGCCAAGCGTATTTTTCTTTTGAACTTACCAGCAACAGTGTGAATGCTCCATCGGCGTTTACATCACTTTCTGTGTGGTCTCATTTTGGGCGTAGCGTATAATACGCCGGCCAAAATGCGAGACACAGCATTACGGACCCAGTGTATGCGCATCATACGCTAGTGTGTCCGAAACTAAGTAAGTATCATCGGCTTGCATTGAGCTGTATTGTTTTTTCACACTAGCGTATTATGCGCTGAGCCTTAATACACTCGTGTGAACCTAGCCTAACAAGAAACAGGAAGCTCTGTGTCTCTTAAGCACAACACAAGCTTAAAAAAAAAAAAAAACACTACTTATTTTAAACAAACTAACACTTTATACAACATTCTGTATTTAGCTTTGGGCATAAATAATCATTAAGAATTAAATTTTAAGCATATATTATCTGATCTTTTAATAAACATCTGAACTATTACTAACTGGTGACTGCGAGTACATAATTGCAACATCTAAATGCAATAGCCATCTAAGTAAGTTCCTTATGGTATGTTGCCAGCATTTTTTAGAATTATAAACAGTAAATAAAGACAAATTTTCATGTCCCATCAAAGAATAACTAAAGATTAGTAAATAAATACAATATAAATGAAACATAGGGTTAAACGGAAAAAAAAATATATATATATATCTAATGGTTAGCAACCTTGCCTACTAAATATGTGACTATATGCAGCCTCAGAAAGAAATCATATTTTAGAATACCATAAAACAGGGAGAGTTGAACAAGTGTGCAACTATAAAATAAGACTTGCCTATTTCCTATTATGTTTGCTGTGTGAAGGCTTCGAGGTAAAGGAACTGAACCCTTAGCTTCTGGACTTGTCCATGTCATTGTTTCTAGAAAGAAACAGAAGCAGAGTCACCTAAAGACATATTCCCGAAAGTTGAGGGCAAACACATACAAACTGGTATAAATTGTAACAAAAATCCAAAGCCTATTATTATGTGTTCTGGCAAACAAATCTGAGTTTTATTAAAAAAAAAAAAAAAAAAAGAGAAAATGTAGTGTATCTTAAAGATAGTACTGTTCTGATTTATTACATTATTATCCTTTGCCCTTGATTACCTTGTGTGAAAAATGATTGAATGTTACGGTTTGAACTCACCAATGTCAAGTTCCCAAAGGTCTCCTAGTCGACAACCAGACATTCCCCCAAATATATAAAGTTTTGATTTGCTGCCATCTTTTTTGTAATATACCACTGCCGAGTGGGACTCTCTGGGAGACGGCGGCGTCCCATAGGTTTGTGGGATATTCCATCCAACAACTCCAGTACTTGGGCGTAACTCAAGCTCATAAAAATCATTTAGGTACCTAAGATTATATAAACAAATAAATTCAATAAATAAAATACAATGAAAAAAAATATATATAGAAATATTCACTCAACTAAATGCAGGCTCACTATACTGATAGTGAGATATTGGTTTATTAACAAATCCATTATTTGCTGTTGTTGACAGTTGGACAAATGTATTACATGCTCCAGTGCTAAGCAAATAGAGAATAAAGTCCAGGACTGCTCAGCCAGGCAAATGCATTGGACAGGGGGGAACATCCACTTCAGGAAAATGACCTTATTAGTACCATTCAGTTTCCAGTGTGTCACCTAATATATCCTGGCAACATTCCTACTAGAGGTATAAAAGCATTGTTGTGTTCAGTGCTCTGCTCAGTCCAACAGATCTGCAACAAATTGCAAAACATATCCAGGCATAGTAAAGAAAACTACTTTAGCAAATGAAAAAAGCCTTGGCACTAGTAATATCCATTACCAACCTCAATGGGATCCAGATCCATAGGTTTCATAGTACTTAGTGACTGTTCCAGTCAATTGGTGACTGTGCACTATGAGTGATGTGGTACTGGCTGTAAGTTGTGTAAATATGGCAGTGAAAGGACCAGTAACACCTAAAAAAATGTAAATTCCCATTTGGGTAGACATGGCAGAAATTCAAATGCAGCACTTGTAAAAAAAAAAATATCTTTGGAGTTAAAATCATAAATGTTATCACTTTTCGTCAGTCTACCACAGCGGTTCTCAACCTAGTTGAGACCACGACCCCCTGCGATGACATCACATGCTGACATTTGGACACGATGACATCACATACGCGTGTCACGTGATGACGTTTGGGCCCTATATAAAGGGACCTGCACTCACTACCGGAGTGACAGCGTGTTCGTCAACCCCTGTCAGACGGTCATTCGACCCCCAAAGGGAGAACCGCTGGTCTAACAGATAGTAGCCATTTTGTTAAACAGACCTCACCCAGTCCAGTTGTTTTCTATGGTGCTTTATGTAAAGAATATACAGGAAGTGTGGCCCTAAAGCCTGATTATTAAAGTTAAATATCTTACTTTCTATACACAATTGTGAATATTTGGAAGCACTGATTGAATACTGAGTAAATATAAATGCATTTGAGGCATTTTCAATTTTTGTTGTTACTGTTCTTTTAAGCAGTGTTTACATGGTTTAGTTCCATTTATAATGGGCTTTATAAAGATTTTATGTCAGGTTGATGTAATAAGTGTTCACAAAGATTATGAAACCCAACTGACAGGGATTTGCAATACGTTATATTCCTCACCGTTAGTGCGTTCAAATTATGTACAAAACAGGTTAAGGATTATACAAATAAGCATGTAATCCTAATATGCTTAATAGGTTCAGTTTAATGGCGAAATTGATTAAAAGTCGGAAAGACCGCTCTTGGGGCTAATTCAGCAAAGAGCGAACTTACCCTCCGATCCTTCACATCAGCTCGCAGAGACTGTTATGCGTTCGCTGATGTACTGCACGCGGACATCAGCGAACGCTTTAAAGGGATTCCAGTCTCGCGAGTCGAGCTTCGCCGAGACTGGAATCCCTTTAAAGCGTTCGCTGACGTGTGCATGCAGGACATCATCGAACGCATAACAGTCTCTGTGAGCTGATGTGAAGGATCGGAGGGTAAGTTCGCTCTTTGTTGAATTACCCCCTTGGTCTTTCAGAGTTTATTGTGCAAAATCTCCGCACAAGTTTTTTTACCTCGATTTTTCAATAAAAAAGATAGCCATACTACAAACGTAAAGTATGACTACCTTTCCATCAAAAAAAACTCATGCGGTAATCTTGTGGGAACGTAAGATCTCGCGCAATAAACTCAGAAAGACCAAAGGCAGTCATGGGTTAGTATTTAAAATATACTGATTGTGGAAAAGTTCTACACGAATAATGATAGTTTTAGTACACTAAGGGGGGAATTCATCATTGTGCGAAGTGAGCTCCGAATCCTTCGGCTCACTTCACACAGACTGATATGCGCTCACTGATGTCCTGCACGTGCACAACAGTGAGCACTTTAAAGAGATTCCAGTCTCGGCGAGACCAAAAGAGTCGCCTCGCCGAGACTGGAATCCCTTTAAAGTGCTCGCTGATGTGCGCGTGCAGGACATCAGCAAGCGCATATCAGTCTGTGTGAAGTGAGCCGAAGGATTCGGAGCTCACTTCGCACAATGGTGAATTCCCCCCTAAGTATTTAGCTGTTAAAGAATGGTCAGCAATCCACTGCTGGTAACAGGTCCACTTATGTACTGAATATACAATATTTTATTATTCCAATTCTTACATTTCTAAATAATTCTTTTATGATACATTGGTTTCAACATTATATTACTTTTGCATAAAGATATTTAGTTTTCATATTTCTTTTTTAACTTAAAATGAATCCTTTCTGATTTTGGACAGTTCTCTTATCACATACAATCCGCTGATTATACTTGGAAGGTAAAAGACATTCAAGTGAGACATGCAGTAACTAAGGAAACCTCAATGCCCAAGAAAAGTTAGGGTAACTTAAAAGAATAGAACCTTAGCAGATGTAAGATTGGATATAACTGGCTAGGTAAAGCACTTCTACAGAGCACCTGAAACCAAAGATAACAGCACAAGCCACAGTATTAACAACAGATAAGGACTACTATATGCTCATATTGTCTAGCAGTGATTAGGAAAGGGGTTGCCACTTACCGATAGCACTGTCGGGCTCCAGCGCTGCCCCTGCTCGCTGCTATGCTGATGAAATCTTCTTCATTTGTCAGCCACCGCAGTCCTCTCTTTTTCTGGTTCCTGTCTGTTTTTCCAAAAAGAGCAAGCGCAGTAGGAAAAAAATCTGCAGAAAGCAAGGGCAGCACTAGAGCCTAACAGTGCTATCAGTAAATAGCAACCTCCCACCCTTCCTAATCACTGCCAGATGATTTCATCTTATAATTGTTCTTTAATAGGCAGCAACAGAAGGAAGAAACCTATGCATTCTATATTTGAATTGTTTTGCATGATATTATTTAAGACATTCAGCTCTGTTGGTAATCATTTGTTAAAATACATAAGTCTTTATTACATGCAAGTCAAACCATGCCATTGAGCTAAATCAGCATTATCTATGTATCTCTCCATCACACACATGCCAAAAACGTAAGGCTATATTGCCTCTAGTGGCAACCCCTTGTGTGTTCCTTGGATCTGTGACAGTAGTTCTGCCAACATCCTGATTAAAATATTGTTATCTGTTTTCCATGCACAACAAAATCATCACTGGGACTGCAACACTTGCAAGGATCACTAAATCTGGATCAAGAGAGCTTGAAGGGTCACTACTTCCTTATAAGAGGAGTGCCCCTTTCGAACCATGATTTGCCACGTTTAGTGTCCTTTTAATTAACAATCTCCTGTGGCCCACTGAGGAGCTCAAGATTCAGCAAACAACTATGTGCTATGCTTAACGGCAATATATATTTGTTAATTCAGAATCCCTCTTGTAGCCCTTAAGCAAAAATACTTTTTTTATTCTGTTATTTTGTCGTTTTCACAGTCCTCTTATTACCTGGTTAAAGTCCTAAGTGTGGGAGAATGGCTGAATTACAAAAGTTGCTAGTTAAATTTCATGAAATATAAATCACAGAATAACTCCATATATTTTAAGTCACCTCAGCACAGCAAGCATAGTGATTCCTATAAAAACAGACAATAGTTTAACGTCTTCTTTAACATAAGAGAACACTGTAACTATCTATGAATATGTATCATACCTGATATTTTTTGCACAAAAAACTTGTATTTATTGCACACTGCTTCAGGTGTAAAATTATTTAAAGAAGAACTACAGTGCAGTATTCTGGACCAAAATTTAGATTTAATTCACAATTATAACTCTTTTTGCTAAAGTCCCTAGACCAGTGATGGCTAACCTATGACATACATGTTAGAGGTGACACGCTGAGACGTTTGTGCTGACATGCGTCATGGTGCCGTTTGTGCTGTGCACTCAATAGGAGAGTTGCCCCGCCTCCGGATACTGATGCTGCCAGGCATGGATTTTTCTCGAAGTGACACATCACCCGAATTATTCTCTGTTTATTGACGAATTTTGACAAACCGAGCTCAAAAAGTTGGCCATCACTGCCCTAGACTGAGCATGTGCAGGAACACTGATCCACAGAAGAAGGTTGGCAAAGACTATAATAATGTCCAGCACCAGGGGCACATCTACAGGCATGAATTTTCACTGTTGCTGGCCTGGTTTACATTTAAGATGCAATATGGCACCGTGCAATAAGCATGTTATCATTAGTGGCATACCTGGGAATATTATTGTTGGTATCTTCACTCTCATTGGCAAGACCACCAAACAGATAACATTTACTGCCATGGAGAGAAAAGCTATGGCCAAGTCGTGGACAAGGTGGTGATCCAGAGGATGGAGACTGAGGTTTTAGCTTTTTCCATAACCAACGGCTAGCCTACAAATGAAAAACCAATATACAATCATGCCATTATGGAAAAAGTTGCAGTTATCCGATATAACTATACACAAGGATACCAAATAGGTCCTACAGATCAGTTTGTGCCAGACAAAAAAAATTAAATAAAGCAAACAGAAATATAAGGAGGGATGACACTGGAGGAAAATGAGGATTATCCAGATTTCAACATTTTGGAGAATGAGATCTGCCAGATTCATAAAGGTACAAAGCATACAAAGGTGAAGAATTAACTTGATCTTGCTTTCATTTGCCTACACTATGCATGAGAATACGACATCCTACTAATCCTATAGCAATTGCAGAAAAATGTCATCGGTCACTTAATGATGCAATTGACTTTTAGAACGCTATACAAATGTTTTATCTCTGAGGTCATACACTTATATGATTGTTTGTCTTAGTAGCATATACAAGACTATTAAGATACATATTACTATACAGGTAGCCCACCCAACATTGGTAATAAAGTCCTTTGCAAGAATAAACAAACACTATACTATCATAAATTCAAATTAAAAATCTCAATGCAATAACTGTGTTATAACTGATTGAAGGATTGTTTAAGTTTTTTTTTAAAACTGTATAGTGGGACCCAGTGTTAATAAATTGCTGACCTAAAATCTAATCTCTGGATTATACATAGTAAAACAATATGACTTCAACCCATTTATTAGAGGGCTTTACAGTAATATTATGATTGTTAGAAAGATTTTTCAGCGCTTCTCTTTCATCCTTATACATATTTCCTACGTATGTCATCTGAGGCACCTCAAGATTTACACATAAAAGTTAAAGTTATATAACAATATATAGTTTGCTCATGTTGTTATACATATTGTAAAACAAACAAAAAATAAAAAAACTACATATTCAACATTTCTAGTTGTACAATAAGGAGAGGCCCGGATTAAGTATTTTTGGTGTAATTAAAAAAAAAACAGGAATATGCAAATGGAGCTCATCTTCAACTGAAATTTCTGTTCCAAAAGATAAACATTGCTACTTCATTGAGATGTTTAACTTGTTTTTAGAGAAAATGATAAAAAGAATAAAGAACATATTTGTAAGAATATACATGTAAAAAAGTGAAAATATTTTAATATTTATAATTAACTTTTATAATGGATCATAAGGTTTTTTTTTGTTTTCAGATTTTATTTTGTCTAGCACACTGAAGTAAGGATGCCTAGCTAAATGATACAGTAAAACACTGTACCTGCAATTCATATACATCATTACTGTATCTCCCATATTCTACCATGCCTCCAAAAACCAAAATCCTTGTTCCATCACAAACAAACCCATGAGCAGCACAGCCTGGTGGGATATCTCCTCTGACAGCTGGGAGAAACCACTGATTTGTCGCTGAAAGACATAAAGTTGAAAATAAAATGGTTAACTTGATTTCCATTTGAAAACAAAAAGGAAATATTAAGGAGACCTAAAGTGAAAAAATAAAAAACAACAGTTAAAATACTTACCTTATGCTGAGCCAGTTGATTACAGACACAGCATGAACTGTGCTGTAATTAGCCAGCTCCCGATGCTTCCCCTGACGCATCCTGCTAAGCGCAATGGGTGATACAGAAGCCAGTGTGCAGCTCCTTCTTCTCCTTCCCTGGCCTCATACATCATCACGCTCATTGCGGAGAGCGTTCTTATTGGTCCCCGCAATGAGCGTGATGATGTTTAAGCCCTGAAACACCCGTGGTGTAACAGGGTGGGAGGAGCTGCGTCTCTGGCTGCCAGTCAGCCAGCACTGTGAAGAAGCATCGGGTGCCGGCTAATTACAGCACAGCTTATGCTGCAACTGTAATCAACCGGTTTTGTATAAGGTAAGTATTTTAACAGTTTTTTTTATTTTTTTCACTTTAGTTCTTCTTTTATTTGCCCTAATACTATATTATTACATAAAAGCAGCTTGCTTTACAAATGTATACAGCAATTCAGGACAAGTTAATTCAGTTACTACCACATAGCGAAATTTAATAATCTCAGAAAAGCCCAATTTCAATTTTCCGAGTTTATTCCCATGAGCTCTCAGAAGTTTCTCGAGGTAAATATTGTGAGATTTTTAGATCAATATTTACCAACTGAAACTTTCAATTGAGTTTTTCAATCTCGATCTTTTTGATAAAAAGTTAGCCAGACATACTACTAATGTAGAGTATGGCTACCTTTCCATCGAAAAATCAAAAACCTTGATTGAAAAGTTTTGGTCAGTAAATATCAATCAAAAATATCGAGTGATTTTTACTGCATGGACAGCCGAGATGTTCTCAGGATAAACTTGAAAAAGGGAAATTGGGATTTTCCAAATTTCATAATGTACGCTTTAACTTACAACATATGCAGTATTAAAGTAAGACATAACATGAATTAATATTATCACATATGCAAAAAAGCTAAAGATCATAAATTTGCATTGACAACAGTATTAAATTAGTCCAAAGTCAAGATATATAAAATACTGGTCGTTTAGACTGCATTTAAACAATGCATAGCAATGCATCAATGTTGGATAATTGTTGCAGATCACACATATCAAAATGTGCTGTAGGACTATATGGGGGGAGGGAGTATTATATGGGGCTAAGTGACTTTAACTTCTGTGGCATGAACACTGAGAGGCTTATTCATGTGAGAATTTTTCTATCAAAGTCAGTAAGCAGAGTATTTCCTCCGACTGAGCTATAAGCCATCTGGTAGCCGCGTGGCATAGTCAGTGAGTTGGGCAGTAGGAGCCCTGCCATGAGCCCCACAATTTGCCACGTCAATCGAACACAAAGTAATACTGGCGAATGCCCTTGTCGAATTCGCTACTGCGACAGACTCTGACACTTGATGAAAAGCTGAATTACCTGTGCGCAAGCACATAAACTGGTGCGAAGTACTCCATAAATCCACGACTTTTGTTAAGCTGTTTAATTAGTCTTAAGTTTCCCACATTGCATTGCTGAGTACCTGAATGGGAGGGGGGGGGGGGGGGG
>WMED01025319.1:0-11045 GCA_019650415.1 Pipa parva | reverse complement strand
ATCTAAAGAAAGAGCAGGGATGGCGATGGCGCGCGTGCCAGCAGAGAAGGCTCTGCGTGCAATCTCTGGCACGTGTGCCATAGGTTTGCCATCCCAGGGTTAGATAATGTAATTAAAAATAGTGTTTGTCTTTACGTGCCCTTTAATATGTTTATCATTTCGTTTTTAACTCTGTTGTCTAATTTTAATTCCATTTTTTCCTTTTTTATTTCTCCTTTAAAGTGGACCTGCCTTGGCGCTGCAGAGTGGTGTCAGCGTCATCAAGCCTGCTCCAGACATGTGCAGTGATGATTGTGCTGCTCAGCATTGGGTGAACTCTGAGCGGAGAAATTATCACTTCACATGTCCAGAAAAGGCATGATGACAATGCCGCTCTGCACCTCCGAGGCCGGTTATGAGGGGGAGCCAGAGCGCAGCTTCATAGCTGTACCAATCACTATGAAACTTCATTCTTCAGTACAGCTGCTACATTCCTCATTACAGTTAGGACTTCCCAGCTAGTGCCAGGTATATTTTATAATATCTTAATTTTATATTCTGCCTTTAGTTCCCCTTTAATATCCCAATTAAAACTCTCTCTCATCTACTTCCTCATTAGCACTTGAGCTTGAGATCTTAAAGCGCACCTGTCACCTCAAAACTCTAATACTAATTCAGGTTCTACTAACAAAATACACGTTTTTGTAAATATAAATGTATTTTAAAAAATGTACTTTTATACAGCATTTCTCTCTGTCATCTTCCCTGTCAGCCTGACTTTTCTTTCTGGAGTTGGGTTGGGCGGGGCTAAGTAGCTAAGTGATGATTGACACTATATCTCCTCCAATCAGGTCCCTGCTAGATCGTGATTCAAGGGTTCTGATTGGAGGAGCTATAATGTCAATCATCATTTAGCCCTGCCCAATTCAAATCCAGAAAGAAAAGCTAGTCTGACAGGAAATATGACATAGAGAAACACTGTATAAAGCTTTTTTTTTTTAATACATATATATTTACAAAAATGTTTATTTCATTAGTAGAACCTGAATTAGTATTAGTTTTGAGGTGACAGGTGCACTTTAAACCTGGGAGTTGGCTGAAAGGTTTGAGAATTGTGAGTAACCAATCTCAAAGTAGCATGTGTGTGACCTCACAGAGTGCCTCATTGACTCCAAGTACAAATAGTCATGTAGAGCTGTGAATTTGCATCTATTCTCCACTTCCCCATGTTTGCTTATTTATCAAAGCCTGTGAAGTGGCGAATACACCACCAATTCGGGTGACTATGCGAGTTGCAAACTTACAGAGCTCTTTGCAGCACTTTGCCTGCGTGTGCACAGGTAATTCTACTATTGACTAAGCAGAGGAATGTGTCGAAGGTGTGAATGCGACTCGGTCTACTACTCCGAATTCACACATTTGACTTTGCCATTTGAAAGTGGCGAATTGTGGGGTTGATGGTAGGGCTCCAGTGTTGCGTAAGGTGACTATTCATTCACACCGTGACAATGGCAACTGTGACTAAGTGACCACATGACCTAGGGGCAAGGTGACATAGAAACAGATAGAATATTCACAGAATACAGTTACTGAAGTCACTTCCCTTCACTTGTAGAATTCGACTCACTGCGCATGACTTCTCATCCTACTTCTATCTGCCTGACTACACCACACTATGCATACCACAGTGATCGCCTCTGTCCGCCTGTTCGACAAGTATACTCTCCAACTAGTCAAAAGTGAGATGTGAATTCACAACTATTTTGGCGATGTGACTCGAATTGTACTTAATTCGACAGATGAATTTGCACTATAGTCAATGAGGCTCAGAGTCTGAGTCCACCTCTAGGAGAGTGACTATAAATTAAAATCCACTTCCCCAAGTGATGTCACAGTGACCAGTTGCTGAATCATTTATATATGTATAAAACTCTACTCTGCTGATTTATGGAATTGATTTTTTAACACTGAATTAATTTCCCTCTTTGTATACATTTTAAATGTTCACATTTACAAAGCAACACATGGATAGACTCCTCTTTCATTTTTAAGAATATCTGTGTTTATTAAAGATGTTGCATGTGATGAACGTTGCCAAGCTGGATCGGGGCTTATTCATTAAAGTGAGAATTCGACCGTCAGAAGTGAATGCTCATCACTTCAGGTTGCTACGCTCCAATATTCGCAAATTTTTTTCTCATTCACTAAACAGAGGATTCCCACAGCGAAGTCGTGACTGCAACAGTAGCTGTACCGTATAGTGCTGAGTAGTCAGTTGGGACAGTAACATCTCTGCCATCAACCCTCTAATTTGCCTCTTTAATCTGGCAAAGCAAAACTGGCAAATGCTTGATAGAAAGGCTAATTACCTATGCACGCACACTGTCGTAAGATGTCAAATTGGTCTCAATTTCGCCAGATTGCAGAGTTTGCTAAATACATGAATATGGGGAAGTGACAAATAAATATGAATTCACACTTTCACATGACAATTCAGTCTTTCATGAATAAGCCCCTTGAAGTGTAAATCCATCTGCAGAGCGCAATGAAACAGCGCTACCAGTGGATAAATTCTCAATATTACAATAATCATGGCATGAAATTGGTTTCCATGACTACTAATGACTCTCATCATGAGTTTCCTCTTTAATCTGCGGTCTAGTAAACATACAAACAGGCTTTAATGAACACTTCTGAAATCCGAGTACATTTTCCCATTTGCTGAATATGATCCTAAAAGACTAAAAGCTGTAGCAGATTCTGCCCACCCACCCAAATGACAAAATGTTCCACTATCAATTAGATTTAATGTTGCTCTCACTTAGCTAACTATAGAGGGAAGATATTTTCCTGAAATTAAAAAAAAACAAAACAGGTTTTATCTAACAATTACAGAGCAGGTATTTAATCTCAATATTAATGCGCTCGGCATTTTCTATTCAATGATGAGCGCACTTTTTCACTTTTAAACACCTTTTTTAATTTCCCGTCCCCGTTTTACCATTTCTCGTACAGATTTTTTATTACCGAACTATCGCTTTCCCCATTTTAAATAATCTCATTTACATTTATCTTGCTTTCTAATTCATATTTAATAAGAGTGTCATGGATCTGTCTTTTTCTTTTTTAAATAAAGGAATCCTAGGCTAGAAGCAAAGATAGAGAACCATGTTCCCTGACACAAATAAAAATCATGGGTCCGCCATTCAACCAAAACATACTTGCCTCTATGTAATAGGGGTGCTGATACCCCTGCATTTAGTCCCCTAATCTTATTTATCCTGAAAGGGATCCCCAGGATGCAGTCATGAAAACACTTAGGACCTTATTAACTAAAGGGTGAATTCACCTGTCAAATTCACCTCACTAGAATTTCAAGTCACATCTCCAAAATAGACACAAATTCACTTCTCAGTATTAACATAGTGGAGAATGGGCTTGCAGGTGGACAGCGGCAATTGCTGTTGGATGTGTAGTGTAGCATAGTCAAGCGGATAGGAGTAGGATGAGAAGTCATGCTGAGTGAGGCGAATTCCCCAAGTGAAGGGCAGTGAAGTCAGTCTCACCATATCCCACTAACTGTATTCTGTGAATATTCTATATACAGTGATTCTATGTCAACTTGTCCCTAGGTCATGTTGTCATTTAGTTGAAGTTGCCATTGTAACTATTGGTTAAATATTCATCTTACGTCACACTGCAGTCCTGCCATCAACTCCCAATTTGCCAGTCTGAAGTGGTGAAGTCGAATATGTGAATTTGGAGCAGTACACTAATAACATTTGCACCTTCGACACACTCCTCCACTTAGTCAATAGTAAAAGTACATGTGCACACTCACGCAAAGTGATGCAAAGTGCTCCATAAGATCTTGAATATCGTAGATGCCAGAATTGGTTGCGTATTCACCACTTCCCAGATTTTGCTCAATAAAAGAGCATGGGGAAGTGTCGAAGATATGTGAATTCATAGCTCTATAAAACTATTCGGCCTTTAGTCAATGAGACCCTTAGGGGCTTATTCATGAAAGTTCAAAAAAGTCGTGTAGAGATCCAAATTCACATCCATTCGCCATTTCCTGATCTTTGCATATTCATTAAACTCTGCCAAATCAGATGCGTATGATAGTTGCAACCTTACGGAGCTCTTCACACCTCTCTAGGTGCATATGCACAGGTAATTCACCTATTCCTTAAGTGTTGGAGTATGTGGCAGTAGTAAATGTGACAAAGTGTATTGTATCACATTTGCCAGTTTTAACTCACTAGATTAAAATGGTGAATTAAGGGGCTGATGGCAAGGCCCCAACTGTCTGAGTGACTACACCGCACTACACAAGATAAACCTACTGACACTGCTTGCTTTTTTGCTCTGTTTAGTAAATAAAGAGTAGAGAATTCATGATTATCAGATTGTAGCCAACTCAAAGTTATATGAATTTACTTCAGCATTCTTATTCTCACTTTGATGAATAAGCCCCACAGGGTTTAAAATACAAACTATGAGACCTGAAGGGATGAATTTCTGGTACAAAGATAGCTTGTATACTGACTGGTTTCTTGCAGGTTGCTTGATATTTTTTTTTCTACAAAGTAACTGAACCAAGCAAGCCTACATCCTACTCTTTCTACTGAACTAACCACACCTACATCCTACTGATTTCTACTCAACTAACCACACCTACATCCTACTCTCTCTACCAAACCAACCAAACCTACATCCCTCTGTTCTCTACTCAACTAACCAAACCTACATTCTACTTTCTCTACAAACATATATCCTACTCTCGCTACTCAACCAACCACACTTACATCTTACTCTCTCTACTCAACCAACCAAACCTACATCCTACTCTCTCTACTCAATCAACCCCACCTACATCCTACTCTCTCTACCCAACCAACCATACCTCTACTCTACTCTACCCAACTAAACACACCTACATCCTACTCTTTCTACTCAATCAACCACACCTACATCCTACTGTTCTCTACCCAACCAAACACACCTACATCCTACTGTTCTCTGTCCAACCAACCACACTTACATCCTACTGTTCTCTACCTGACCAACCAAGCCTACATCCTACTCTCTCTACCCAACCAATCATACCTACATCCTACTCTCTCTGCCCAACCACATCTACATCCTACTGTTCTCTACCCAACCAAACCTATATCTTACTCTCTCTACCTAACCAACCAAATCTACATCCTACTCTCTCTAACCAACCAACCAATCCTACATATTACTACTCTCTACCCGACCAACCTAACCTACATCCTACTCTCTCTACTCAAACAACCAAACCTACATTCTGCTGCTTTCTACCCAACCAACCAAACCTGAATCCTACTTCTCTCTATCCAAACAACCAAACCTATATCTTATTCTCTCTACTCAAGCAACCAAACCTACATCCTACTCTCTCTACCCAACCAACCATACTTACATCCTACTCTCTCTACCCAACCAAACACACCTACATCCTACTCTTTCTACTCAATCAACCACACCTACATCCTACTGTTCTCTACCCAACCAAACACATCTACATCCTACTGTTCTCTACCCAACCAATCAGACTTACATCCTACTGTTCTCTACCTGACCAACCAAACCTACATCCTACTCTCTCTACCCAACCAATCATACCTACATCCTACTCTCTCTACTCAACCAACCAAACCTATATCCTACTCTCTCTACCTAGCCAACCAAATCTACATCCTATTCTCCCTACCCAACCAACCAAACCTTCATCCTACTGCTCTCTATCCAAACAACCAAACCTACACCCTATTCTCTCTACCTGACCAACCAAACCTACATCCTACTCTGTCTACCCAACCAACCAAACCTACATCCTGCTGCTCTCTACTCAACCAACCAAACCTACATCCTTCTCTCTCTACCCAACCAACAAAACCTACATCCTGCTGCTTTCTACCTGACAAACCAAACCTTCATTATGCTGCTCTCTACCCAACCAACCAGGCTGTGCTTTTAAAGTACATAGATTCAGAGCTTCAGATTTGCAGTCTATTGGTTTTCCAGACTGGTAGTGCTGAATTGCCTAGCTACAGGTTTATAATCTACAGCTCTATAAAATGGCTGTCATTGTATTCACTACCTAAGCAGTGATAGCGAGCAGTGTATTACTTGTGGCAGTGATTGTGAGCAGTGCATTACCTGTGGCAGTGACAGTGAGTAATATATTACCTGGACTGTTAGTAATGGGCACTGTATTACTTGTGGCAGTGATGGTGGGTGCAGGTCTTTTTTCATATGATTAATACCACCATTACCCATGGTAACCAAGAATAAATTTACTTTTTTCTTCTAAAGAGATCTACAAAAATAGCACAGGGAGACTTACCAGTTGCCATGAGCAACCCTTCTATGTAGACAATTCTAAGATGAGTTAGAGGTAAAGATCACTAGCAGGGGCTGTGTACATGTATGGAATGCTATATAAATAGACTAGTGGAAATGTGTATCATTACCAAGGGGACAAGTAGACAAGTAGACAAGTAGGTATTTAGTTATTTCCTATACAACACAGAAATATATCTGTCTTATTTCATGTGCAGATTAATATACGTTTGTACATAATATACAGTTTGCACCAAAGATTCATATTCTCCCATTTTTATAGATTAATTGAAAGTGGGTACTTATAGTCCAATAATATTTTATAATACAATCCCCATGTCATGATGGGAAATTTCCTTATTTCCTTCTTCTACACAGGCATAGCAGGGTTAAATACACTAAATGACCTCCCTCCCACACACACACACACACACTGCTAGAAATGGGTAAATTCCTACAACTTTACAGAGCATTATGGGAGGAAGTGCTGACTTTGCACTAAGTCCCTACTGGATTATACTGTATATGCCAATGGGGACTGGTGTCTGGGGTGTTGGATTTGTCCCACTGCCCTGATCCTCTATGATCTTCACTAAACACTAAACTTACCATTAATCGACACACAACTATAATTAAATGGGAACTATACCTCCTAAGATCTTTATTTAAATGTAATAACAATGTATTTATTCTCAGTTTTATTTCCCCTAGTGTAAATTACTATTTCTCCACGGCAATCCCTGTACTGGAATCCAAGCATGGTAAGCACAGTCCCTGTTCTTCTATATTAAAGTAAGTAGCCACTGGTCACCTTCCTCTGGATTACCAAGGGAAAATAATAATTTTATTTATTTATTAGGTTAAACCAAAATCAGCTGTCTTGGCATCACCTTGAATGTCATGCTCTTGTGAAAGATTATAAATACCTACAAGTATTTTCTATTCTTTTACTAAAGCAAACATTATATTACACCTCAGTATACAGTAAGTAAGGGGGTTTTATAGCAACCATCCTGAGTTGTAAATGTATTTATGATATTAACAGTTAGCAAAAATATAGAAGGCAACCCAAAATGATGAGAATTCATGTTGACAGTCAAGTATTTACTTTGATGAATAAGACCTAATTTCTCTCTACTCCCTGCCTCACATAAATGTCTCCCTGCATCAGTGTCCATCTGGAAATACACTCAATTATAACTTACACCCTGATTCCTACCCTGCTCTCCCAGAATCCTCCCTGTGTGGCTCCTTTCTTACATTCTACAGTCATGTGATCAGCTCAGTCAATTAAAAAGGTATTAAAGGTGAACAGGTACGGTAGCTCCAGTTTTAGCAAACTGACCACCAGAATTCCTTGTCCCCCCAATACACTAGGGTAATGGAGTGACTGCCACTAAACAATAATCTGGTATTTTGAAAATAACTGAGCACCGAGAAGTAACTGGGAAAGGGATCACTAAGCAACATCTGGACATTAGAGAAATAAGAAATAAAAAATAAACTAGTTTTCTTTTAACCATACAAGAATACAAAAATACCATGGATGTGCCCTCCATTGGACTTAGAGCCTCATTGACTAAAGTGCAAATTCACCTTGCTACAATTTGAGTCACATAGCAAAATAGACACAAAATCACTTCTCAGAATTGACAAAGTTGAGAATAAACTTGTTGAACAGGCGGACAGCAGCGATTGCTGTCGCATGTGTAGTGTGGGTGGAAGTAGGATGAGAGATCATGCAGAGTGAGGCGAATTGGACAAGTGAAGGGCTATGATGCCACTTAACTGTATTCTGTGAATATTCTATCTATTTCTATGTCACCTGGTCCCTAGGTCATGTTGTCATTTAGCTGCAGTCACCATCATCACTTTTGAATGCGCCTTACGCAACACTGGAGCCCTGCCATCAACCCCCAATTCACCAGGCTTAAGAGGAGAAGTCAAACAGATGAATTCGGAGCAGTTCTTCTAGTCGCATTCACACCTTTGCTCCACTCTTCCTCTTAGTCAATACTAGAATTACCTGTGCACACGCCAAATGATGCAAAGTGCTCCATAAATTCACGATTCATGTAGTTGCCTGAATTGGTGGCGTATTTGCTGCTTTGCAGAGTTTGCTCAATAAGCAAAACATGGGGAAGTGAAGAATAGAAGCAAATTCATAGCTCTATGTGACTATTGGGACTTCAGTCAATGAGGCTCTTATGGTTTTGTTTTGCATTTTACAGGGAAATAGACAAATTCCATCTTATAGAGGGATACTGTAGCTTCCGCAGAGTAATCTATACTTCATTTCATTGATGGATGGGCTGCGCTGAGTGTTTTCTGGTAATGTATTAGTGTATTCTTTTCCATGGACCCATATAATGAATGTGTGTCTCTCTTCAGACATATTATCAGTTCTTTTTGCATTGTTGCAAGAAATCAGTCTTCCATGCCAGCCATAAATAAGTGTATATAGTACTGCGGCTGCATTCAACTCACCGGACATGTCTTTGTCTCTATTGAATGAGGATTGGGTGGAAGCATTAACAAAATGAATTTCTGCAGAGACTCATGAGAGGGCCAGACATCTGGGGAGCCATAAATGATGCAGGCAGTAAATTGCTTTTAAAAACAAAGATTTTTATTTTGTTAGGAATTGACTAGGGAATAGGGGGACTTCAGGGGCATACGTATAAGGGTCCAGGGAATTCCAGATGAGACTAGGTTCAATCCCCCAGGGGACCCAACCAACCTGCTGCAGTTAGTCCTCTGCACCCTGCATCCCACACAGCTGCAGGTACTTGGGGTGTAGTTACACTATTGGCAGTCATGAATCAGGTTTTTATTTCTTTTACTAACTTGACTAAGAATGAGTCATTGAAGTATGTTGCTGTATGTATATATATCACTGATGATCCGGGACAAGAATGTGTAGCAAGTAGAAATTGTCCAGTTTAAACACTGTAACTATTTATGTTTTAATTCATTCTAAAGAGAAACATGGTGGGGGTAGGTGAGAAGGAGCAACTGATTGTGATCTTCTTTACTTCCTGCTTCCTCTTGAAATTCGGCAAACGGAGCAAGCGCAGAAGCAGAATTCTGATGTAATACTATAGTAGTGAAAAGGATCACAGCCTGCATGGAGAGGACAAGAAGAGCAGTGTTGAGACAAGTAAGAAGCAGAGTTGGAGCAAAGAATTACATTGATAAGTATTTCATCCTCCTTCAGAAACACCACCTAGTATCATTGGTTGGCCAACTTTTTGAGCTTGGTCTGTCAAAATTCATCAAAAAACCAAGCATAACTCAAGTGGTGTGTGACTTCAAGAAAAATAAATAATTTTGTGAAGGCAGGGTAACTCTCCTACTGAGACCGTGGCATTGAATGGTGCCATGACACGTGTCAGCAAAAACATCTCGGTGTGTCACCTCTGACACACGTGTCATAAGTTAGCCATCACTGCCCTAGTAGAATGAGCAATTACAGTAGTTCTCCTAGTAAAAAATAACGAAGTATCCAAACATCCAAACCAGCAACAAAGTATCTAAACATCCCAAACCAGCAACAAGGGACAAATTCACATTGCTACAATTCAAGTGGCATCGCAAAAATAGATGAAAATTCACTTCTCCTTATTGATGAAGCTGCGGACTGATTTGTCAAACAGGCGAACTGCTACGGACACAGTAACATGCGTAGTGTGGCAAAGTCAGTGGAATAGAAGTAGGATGAGAAGTCATGCGGATGTGATGTGAATTCCCCCAGTGAAGTTCACTGATATCATCTTCACCATATCACACTAACTGTATATAAGTGAATTATACATCTGTTTCTATGTCACCTTGTCCCTAGTTCATGTTTAGTAATAGAGTAATTTAATCACAGTCACCATTGTCACTTTTGGTGAAATAGTCACCTTATGCCACACCCGAGCCCTGCCATCATCCCCCCAATTCACCACTCTGATGTGGTGAAGTGAAATGGGTGAATTTGGTGCAGTACTCCTTGTCGTATTCACTCCTTTAACAAACTATGTCGCATAGTCATAAGTAGAAGTACATATACACAAACAAAGTGATAAGATTGCGACTATCATAACTGTCTGAATTGGTTGTATATTCCATCATATCGCAGAGTTTGCTCAATAAGCCAACATGGTTAAGTGGGGAATAAATGTGAATTCAGAGCTCTATATGACTATTTGGGCTTTAGTCAATAAGGCCCTTGATGTGAATGTTGAGGTTTGCATATCTGGGGATTCAGTAGGTGCTCTGGTGCCCTCTGTTGTATGTATGTATAATTTTATTTATAAAGCGCCACAAACATACGCTGCGCTGAACTTTTCAGTAATAAAAATATAATACAAACATGGGAAAAGTGCATTAAATAATACAGTATGAGGTCACAAGGATACTTAATTTTAAAGTGTAAGTAAACCCTATTTATAAAGATTGCCCCATTAAAGTATTGTAAAGTTGAAGAATGATTAATGAAATCCTCACTCACCTTTTCACTCTGCAGCACTTGTTATCTCTCTGTAAAATATTCCTCCTTCCTATAGAGTATGAGGCCATGCCCCCACCCCTCTCATATTCTCTGTCTTACAAACTGACTTTGTCCTAATCGGAATTCAATGCTGCAGGGCTTGTAGCAGTAAAAGGAAAGTATCAGATTACTAAACATGCACTAGCAGAATGAGTCA
>WMED01025318.1:0-11045 GCA_019650415.1 Pipa parva | reverse complement strand
GAAAATTCAATTATGAAATATTAATACTTTATTTTAAAGCTGGAGTCGGTACATTTCTTCTGACTCCGACTCCACAGCCCTGCTGTTTATTGCATATTTGTCACACCGATGTGCAAAATTTGATTAAAGGAACTGCCACCTTAAACATAATAGCAAGTTGCATTACCCTATGCATATTTAATCCCATTAGTTTACATAATTTGAGATCAGTCTTTAACCTCACTGTCCTTAAAATATAAAAGGAATGGAAGCTAACATTCTTCATCAACTTGTCTTTTATGTGTTAACTTATGGTTAAGGAAATCATTTTTAAAAGGAAGGCCAGCTTTTAAAAAGAACTAATGCCTTCTGATAAATCACATTTGTTCAGTTATCCTACATGCCAACAACACAATGAACCCCCAATCTTTCCATTTCAAGCCACCTACTTGATTATTTCTGCTTCTTCTGCATGCATTATTTCACAAGCACATGGCAGCCATTGTAGCATTTCAGCTCCTCCCCCTGCTGAGAAAACTGGTGTCAGGGCATTGACTTCTTACGAAGCATATGTGGAAAAACATTACTGTATGCATGCCTCATTGATATTCACTGTTTAATGGACCATGTGACCTTCCTCAGCCAGTCACACTATGTGATGAAATATCAGAGGCTTATTAGCATATTAATTGGGGTCCAATATGGTGATAGTAAGACTAGCACCAGTTCTATAAGATAGCACTATAGCCTAAAGGTGCTGATTTGCTGCTTCATAACATAGTAATTCAGACTGGCAGAATATCCGTTATGGTTAGGGTACATTAGTTCATCTTTAATCACACTGAATTTGACTGTTCGTGAATATTCTATTTTTCCGCCCAAACTCCTCAAGCCATAATGCTAAAACCATGTTTACTGTGTTTTATTGCCTTCTATGTATGCATCACACCTTTGATAGGTTGTGGGGATTTGATATTTAGGTATTTAAGCATAACTTTTTTTATGTTCCTTTTCAGATAGTAAAAAGAGGTATGCCCCCAGGTGGTGGAGGGGAGGTCATCTTCTCGTGCCCAATAAGAAAAATCCTAAGACCTGTTCATCTCGCTGAACCTGGAAAAATTAAGCGCATTAGAGGAGTAGCGTATCCTTTTATTTTTGTACTGGATGGTAATCTTTGACTTTAGGCTCTGAGAGGATAATTGGATTGCTGTTTTTCTCAACAGGTGATAATACAGGTTGATCTAGAGAGGTGGAAAAGATGAAAATAGTTGAAATGGAAAAAAAGGTAGATAATCTCAATGAATAATTTAGGTGCACATTTTTTTGCTGCAATGTCTGGATGTTCTCTTGCTTCAACAGTGTTACTGACAAGACTTCTTCAATTAAAGTAACATGAGAAAAATAGTTTGCTAGTTTGTGATCAATAATAGATTTGCCTTTTTTAGGCTTACGGTATATGCATTAGGTTCAAACAATAAATAATCTGCGGTGGTTGTTGTCTTTGGCTGCAAAAGAGGAAAAACAAATACAAAGGAATACACACCATCCTTTTAATTCTACCTGTTGAATATGTGACAGAGAATACAGCATTACCCCAACATCCACCACATAACCATTTAAAGGACCAGTAGCACAAATAAATAAAAGATCCACTTTGGATTGGCAGGCTGTTATTTCAATATAGAAACTCTTTGAAACTAATTAACATGGTTTGCTGTCTGTTTCATTATGTTAATAGCAACCAATAGGATGAAGTAGGGGATCGATACTCACCAATGTGAGTCTTGGGCTCAAGCATTGGCCCTGCCCTGCTAGCCAATCCAGTGTCTTCTGCTACTGACAGCTGGCGTTATTTCACTGAAATGAGCAAGCCAACTAGTCAGTTTTTCAAGCTAAATATACTTTACAGACACAATTTCATATTTGCTAGCTCAGATTGATTTTTTTTTTTATGAATGCTGTCTTGATAGAACTGCTATGCGAGTCCAAATTTTATGTATTTATTTTTGTGTACATAAGTACATTTACCCATACACTGTTGTATATTAAATATTTATGCTATTAAATATGTAGTATCTAAATAGTGTATTGTTGCCCTAAATAGGGGAGCATGCAAACCAGCCAGTGACTTAGCACCTTTTAATGTGAATATCCTGGTGCACAAAAGTTGAAAAGTTCTAAGTTCCTTGACTACAAAAAACAGGTATTCTGTCAGAGTCTCTCCGCAAATAGGTAATCGAATAGTAGACTCGGCAAGGAGCATTCTAAATAAATTTCTGCCAGATATTTATATCTACACTGATCACATGAAGGGTGCCAGTTCAGGAAAGTAAGTATTCAAAGTGTAGAACTGTGAACTTGTGTATGTTTGTTTTGTTTTTGTTTTTTTATTTCCTTCCATTTTACTCCTAGGCATCATAGTGACTGTAAATGTGAATATACAAATATATATATATATTGATGTGATCAGCCATAAAAAAAAAAAAAAGACATGTAAATGTTGGATCAGAGACGCAAGGATGATCTTTTTATAGCTTAAGCATGTCACATGTAAGAGCAAAGGAAAGATGTTGCTGCCAAATTGTGTAAACATAGACTCTGTAGAG
Organism: Pipa parva; assembly: GCA_019650415.1. Classification (NCBI taxonomy): domain Eukaryota; kingdom Metazoa; phylum Chordata; class Amphibia; order Anura; family Pipidae; genus Pipa; species Pipa parva. Next base: position 8,460 of record WMED01025318.1, on the reverse strand, counting down.
ATAAGTTTGTATACTGTAATGCTTGTAAGGAGGAATGGTTACAGGGGGCATTTCATTTGTGTTAGTGTACTTTGCTAGTGGCACTTTGGTGAGGAGCCATTACAAAGAATCTATTATAATGTAATACAGATGACCAATTTATTTTGGAACAGTGAGCTCCTTCTGTCTTTGTTTACTATCGTTCTAATATTAATTCTGGACTGATTGACAGATCCCCAGGCTTTGGCTTGTCCCTTGTGGCAGAAACGACAGAGGGTTGCTTTCTCAGTGCTGAGCTGGCATCTAACCCTCAAGGGCAAGGGAGCTCAGTGCTTCCAGAAGACTTAGGGAGGAACTGTGCAAAGCTTCTGCTAGAGGAAATCTACAGGGTAAGTAGTGCCTTTTCATCTGTATTTTACACAGATTTATCCAATTAATAAATGGTGCCACCTTTGCAAACCTGTATTTATACTATAATGTTTAAAGTGAACTCATTTGCAAAAACTAAATAACATTGATTTGTTCCTGATAAAGGTATCAGTGTGTTCATTTTCAGAGTAATGTTGGAAAAAAATGATTTTTTTTTCTTGCTTGCATATGGGATGTTTCTTGTTTTTGCTCTTAGTAAAGTGAAACCTGACGTTTCCCATACACTTTTTGAACTGTTCCATCCAACCATTTTTTATCCCTTGTTTACGAGTATATGGTAGTAAGGATTCAAGTAGTTTTTTTCTTTTCTTTTATAAATGAAAATAATGAAAAATATCCAACATGGCCACAAAGTAACATTAAAGCATAAACAATTTGATTACCCAGGCAGATTTTAGCTTGAACGTTAAATGAATTAACTAAATTAATGTTGATGTTCCAGTTTACCCACCGACTTAAATTACAAAAAGATATATTGGTACATCTCATCAGCCAGCATGTTATTATCTAGGCTGCAGTAACTTGTAACTTGCTCACTCACTATTAGATCAGGGCCACATAAGCCATTTTGTGTGTCTCTGAGCTTATACCTTTTGTAAAAGCACAACAGTTTATTGGCAAACCCAGCCCAGGAAAGAGAGCTTGTTTCTTGTTATCTGAAGTAGATATGTATGAGCACAAGAATATATTTTCACCTATTGTGCAATCAGAAGAAGACAGCATAACTTTGTCAAAATAAAAATGTAAAACTTTTTCCAGTGCTATGATCATAGCATATGCTTTTAGGTACAAACAAAAAGATTTAAAAAATACTGAATTGCAAATATGCACGCAGTTATGTGATTTTTCAGAATACTGTGGTGCAAAGAAGGCTTTTTATGGAAAGAGTCAAGACCATATTCCTGACTCCACATATTTAGTTTAATGAAATGTAACATACATTGCCTGTGTTCAGATTTTAGTAGAACGTTTAATATTTTTAAGCATATAAATTATATCCTTTGCATGACTGATTTGCAGGCTTTACTATGGGGTCCTTCAGCAGTGCATATTTTAAGAGAATCCATACAAATACTGTAGAAGAAAATCTTTGAGCCATCCTCCCTTTAGAGCTACTGCCACATTTCTACCACAACTGCACACTTGACTCGCTGTCTAAAGGCCACTTCCCAATGTCATCTTCTTTACAAAGTCTTCATACTTTTCTTACTCATGAATTCTGCTTTGTTGGCCTCAAGAACACAGTTATGTTCAGGATTTCTTCCTTCCTATCTAAATATTCCTTTCAATGTCTCATTTGCAGGTTATCCATGGTCTTGGCTTCTTCTGTCATCTGAGGTTCTATATAAGGTTCTTTCTGTGACCCTCAGTCTATGCTTTTCTCTCTGCCTTGCTGTCAAGTATCTGTCTAGCAGCTGTATTGGCCACTTTCACCTTCCTCTTGTTTCGTAAATCGTAACCTCTCAAAAACCTATGTCATCTAAAACCAAAGTACTGGAAATCTTTATAGTTTTGTGAATGACTGTACCATCCCCTCAGTATACACAAGCCTAACTTCTGCAAAAACCTGTCTTCACATTTAATCACCTGTGCTGCTGTGTAAATATCCGTAAATGTGCACTATAGGTGTGACCTGAACCTGTGCTCTAAATTATGACAGCATTTCCTGTGTCTGGTGTAAATTAGCTGTGATGCTAATTAGTAGTAGAGGTTATAGGCGAGGCAAAACTAGGCCTCTATGGTGCCTGCCTGCCTGCTTGTAACCTGTAATGATGATTTAGAAACAAAGCTGCAATACAGTGCTTACGTGAAAAAATATAATAGTCTGTTCAGCCCTACATTCAGTATCTTATAAAAGTCTTCAACTTTTAAAGGTAATGTTGCAATGTATATATTTGTACTATAATTATTAAATGACAATAGGTTTGCCAACTCATCCCTTTTAGAAGTCACAGTTTAGATGTATGGTTACAGACTGCAGCTTTTTTTATCAGTCATGGAGCATGTTACTAATTTTTGATTAGCATGGCAGAATTCACATGTTATGTATGTTTATCAGTTGATTACTTCATAACTGCAGAGCTTAAGTAAGCCAATTAATAATCAACTGAGCGTTGAGAATTTTTATATATTTATACTAAATAAATATGAGAAAACCCCCGAAAGCAGGTAGACTTCTGCTTGATTTAAGTAGAATCCAATGTTTGTTTGTTTTTTATTCGGAATTAATTTGGATTAAAACTGCACCTTCATGCCTTTCTATGCCAGCGTTTGCATGTAGTATGTGTTTATTTTTTCTTGTATATCATTCTCAGTAGCTATAGCTGGTCCCTGGGAACGCTGTTTAATTAAAATTTCATGATGGCTCCATATTTAACAGTATTGTATGAGCAGCTCTCTCTGCCCTGCAAAGGTTTTTACCTGAACCACTTCCTTTTAAGAAGGATTAACTCTTAGTTGATAGTTCATATGTTTGTGTTCCATGTCTGTCTTATATGGATAAGAGGCCCCGATGACCTAATGGCTGTATTTCTGCTCAAGAGGTTTTATTGTTGGTAGGTTTCCTCAGGTGGGTCTTCTTATGGCCAGGCCATTTTGAATGGAAAACTATGGTTTGCATACAGAGCATGCTAACAGCCCAAGTTTAACATCACCTCTTTTTTTGTATTTTTATCATGTTTGTAAATTGTTCACAAAGATGTCTTGTCAATACCTGAATGTGCTTCATGTACTTATTTTTTTTTACAGTGTCGGTGACTGGACCAATCACCACTTCTCTAAGTACTTCACAGCTTGGTTCATGCTACCTGTGTTTAGGCACGCTCATTTTGATTTTCGGAATGAATTGAGAGTAGGGCTTGGTTTCCTTGGCCCAGATTTCTACAGTGCTGACTGTATTTTCAAACCCCCTAGGCCTTGTATGTTGCAACTATGTTAGAATAATTTAAAGACTTCTAAGACATACATATTGACTTTATTTGGTCTTTGAATGTAGATCACAAATTTATGCTTTTAAACCTCAATGTTCTTAATAATAGTATAAAGTTAAAATGCATTGATGATACAGTTTTATAGTCTTAGAAAGGATTACATTTTACAACTGTAAATCAGGGGCACTTTGCTAGCACTTGGTTGGACTTTGCATTGTGTTTGCTCAGTCAGCTGCAAGTGCATTGAACAATTTAATCAGGAAAGTTGCAGTACTGTTGAAATGCCCAGTATTTAAGTAACACTGATGTTTCCAAGAATGACCTATATCAGGGGTGGCCAATAATTTTTCTTACGGGGTTACGTGAAAGGTTTGGGTGGCTTCAGATCGCCGGAGTGGTGTGCCTATGGCGGTTGGCCACGCCCCCATTTTTGCATGCTCAGGAGGGACGGATGTGTCCCACGGGCCATACAATGCCCAGGTCTGACGTATATGCATTAATGCCCTGCACCTGGAGCAAAAACAGAAAAGAGCTATAGTAGCGGTCCCCAAACTTTGATGCATCGGGGACCAGTTTCCCTGATCCAGCAAAGGTTTGATAGACCGGTGTGCGAGTTTGGGTGGTACAAACGCTGTGCTGGCCAGCTTCCTGTGCACATCACCATCATGCGGCTGGTACCAAGGGGCCCATGGACCGGCAGTGGTCTGCTTCCCAGCATTTGAGGACACCTACACTATAGTTTTCCTGTCAGTGACTCCCAAAGTGTATGTTTTCATAGTGCTAGAGAACACAATTGCTCATGTAAGGAAAGGTATACTGATGCACTTCTTCTCTTATTGAAATACTTAGGGGTTATTGGATGAAGTCCAGATTGTTGTGTAAAGGTGTGAATTCGCCAGCTAAAGATGGTCACAATAGACTGCTACTGTTGCAACTTCATAATGGGAATATTGTTGCGGTTGCGACTTTACTATGGAAATGCTGTTGTGGTCACAACTTTAAAGTTGTCACGGATTTGCTATGGGAATCCGCTGTTTGAGAATTTGACAATCAAATTCTCATTTTAGCCAATAAACCCCTTTACATGCTGACTAGGACTTAGGGTGCCAGTTAGCATAAAATCTATGTCCCTTTTAAATAAGTTTTAAAGGGACAGCGGCCTTAAAATAAAAGGATTGTTTGTATTATTTTTATAATAGAAATTCTACTTCATTTTTACAAGTTTGCTTTTTTTTCTTGAGTATATGATTTCAGGTGCTCCTGCGCACTTACTTTCCAGCAAAAACTACAGTTTTCCAACCTTACTGAAATTCTACACACTAATAAAAGTGGTCTGTTTTCAACAAAGTAGAAAATAGATAACATTTCCTTGCAATGTCTGGAAATACATAAAGGAAAAGTTTAATAAAAACAAGAAAGCTTATTTTTTTTGTTCTGCACAGTGGGGGGGATGAACACTGGGGGATTGTGCACAGTGTAGTAGATGTGTAACCTGATAATGCTAGTGCACGTGCAGGGAGACAGGGGAGGAGAGCCTGCTTGTTAGGGGGCGTTCCTGTAGTGTTTGAGTGACAGTTCAAAATGAAGATGGCAGCTTCTATGTTTTCTAATCAGGCTGAGATTGAAGTAAGTGTATTTTCAATATGCAAACTTTTTTTTGTTCCTAATTACTTGATTTACATTATAAAGTCACATACTTTAATAAAATATGTAATAATCTTGAGGTGACGGGTGCACTTTAAGACTGGGTGCATATGTAAATGTTCTCAGCCGTCCTAAAAGTAATGTGTGCACATGTTCACACGCATGTGTCTGTTTTCCTTGAATTTTTTTTTTTTAAATTAATCTTTGTATCTTATTTTATTTCATAATGCTTTGTGGTGTGGCTATGGGGAATTTCAGCTTGCTGTTAAAGGAACAGTAGCACATGTATGCATTTATACATGCCAAACACTTAGGGCATTTTTAAGCTGGTATTTTTGCTGAAAAATGTCACAATTTTCCTTTCCCTGATAAAACGTACTTTTTTTTTTTTTTTTTTTTTTTTTTTAGATATATTTCATATGCCATTTAATCTGTATTTAAACAAAACAAAAACGATCCATTTCTGAAAAAATATTGCTGTTAACTGAAAGAAACAATATTTTCTTATTTATAGAAATGTAACTGCATTTTTTTCCAAGAAACAAGCACAGCTTTTGCTTGAAAGCAAACAACGGCCTTTATCTTTGATTGCACAAAGGTCTTCTGACCCACATTTAGATGTGTGGCATTACTGAGCATATGAACACACTGCCAACAAAATAGCATTGTTTTTGCTTCTATATAGTCCTGTACCCAAACTGACTTGGATTATGTGGCTGGGGATATAGAAGTTTTCTATTTAATGTTCTTGTGTAGTCCATTTATATGCAGGTCAGAACTGCTGTTTTTACACAGCCTAAGGGCAGTGTCACATGAATAATAAAGATGTGCTGGGTGTGGATGTCCTTATCTATAATGGACCAATTTTAATTTTGACTTTTTGTGTGTTTGAACAAAAGAGAAAATTGGTAGCAGTAGGGCGTCTACTAATCATGCACTGTTTACGTTAATCCCTGCAAACCAGTTTGCTTATACTTTGTTATACTCTATGTATTGCTTGTACAGCACCCAGACTATAGTCTAACAGCCTTTCTAGGTCAACACCTATATTCCATTTGCAGAATTAAGACAAAGCACAACGTTTCCAGTCTTCTTTCTATCTCTTCATGGGTGCGACATCCATTAAATAAGCTTAAGCTTCATGTATTATCTGTGCAGATTTGTTAACTGGTGCAAATTTAGCAACTCTAACCAGCTATAGCTTTGTAAACAAATGCATAAAACTATTTAGTACAGTGAACCTTCTGCTTTTGAATCCTGGCACAGATCCCCGGAGGGTTAAATAAAACTGGTAAGGAAGAGAGAGGTTGCCATCTGGTGGAAGAACTCAAACGCTACACTGTTCTCATGTGAAAGTGGGGAAAAGTATATGTGTGTATAATTTTATTTATAAAGCGCTACAAGTATACACAGCGCTGTACAATTCAACAGTACAAAAATAATATATGGACATGGGAAAAGTGCATTATAGAATACAAGTATAATATCACAAGGATACAACATTTTAAGTGCCAGATTTTTGTTGACACAAGAGGTTGCCCCATAGAGCTTACAGTCTAAGTAAAAGGGAATGTTTTTAATTTTAGCTGTCAGTACATTTATATTTTACAGTATGGTTGAGTTTGTATATGGAAATAAAGAAGAACTAAAGTTAAAAAAAAGATAATAAAAACTTACCTTATATTAAGTTCCACTGTTGCAGTCACAGCTTCATCTGTACTGTAATTTGTTCTTCACTGAGGCAGAGCTCACAGCGCTTCAAGCTGACACAGGAACCAGCGCGAAGGTCTGTTGAATTATGGTAATGTGTTTCAACATCATTACGCTCAATGCGGGGAGCGTTCTCATTGGCCCCACAATGAAACCTGATGATGATGAAACTCATTTGGACCACCGATTCTGTAAGTGGGCGGAGCTTCACGCTGGTTCCTGTGTCAGCCAAAGCGCTCTGAGTTCTACCTCGGTTAAGACAAATTACAGTACAGATGAAGCTGCGACTGCAACGGTGGAACTTAATAGAAAGTAAGTTTTTATTATGATTTTTTTTTTTTTATAAGTAACTGGGACTGTAAATATTTACTGTGATTTTTATAGGGAAACGGATTTCCAGGAAACATATGATTTCCTCAGTACAGTTTGGGTGTCTGGCTGGAAATAATTTTTTTCTAAGTTCTGATTATTCTGGATGAAATATATTAGGAGAAAAAAAAAACCTTTGTCTGTTTAATTACTGCATTTAAATTTCTCATAAGATCCTTCCTGATAGTGCACTATAGGGTTAATCTCCTCTGCCTCCCACTTTTGACAAATGAATTTAAATTTTTAAACCAATATTATTTGTAAAAATTCTGTTCCTCTTTATTATAAAGACACTCGTATACACAGCATTGCAATGCCATTAATACTTGTCTGTCTGTGTATAGTCTTTACATGTCTAACAAACTATTGTGTGCATGTGTGAATTAAAGAGCCCTTAGCACAGTAACATTGCTTCCAACACCCATGCATAGGAGCCCCATACAGAGACAATCTAAAAGGCATCTGGTCAGAATACTGTTCCACTAAAGATTAAAAGGGAACTAAAGCCTAAACATTACTTCAGCTACAAACGTTCAACCTTAAGTAGAGAGACTGCAGCACATACCCAAATGTAGAGTAGCCTTATGAGACAAAGGATAAATGCTTGTGAAGTTGTCAGCTGGGTGGCTTCATGTTTGGCTGTACTGAAGACACTGCACATGCTCAGTGTGCATTGTCTCCTGTAAGTGTGCCCTCAATAGGGATTACATAAAATAACCTGACTATAAACTCATGATATGGCTACGTATCAATGAAATCTGACACTGAAGTCAAATAAATTAAGAAGAAATAAATATTGAATTCTCTTCAAATTAAACAGAAAAAACTATTCCTGCATTTAAGGCTTTATTTAAAAGCAGTTTAAATATCCTCAGTACAACTGGGCTGATTATTAAAATACTTTGCATTTTATACACTGCACTAGATTCTCTGCAGCCCTGCAATGCACAGCTGAACTAATTTATTTTCAGATAGCATTGCAGTATGGATATTTTAGCGATGCTGGCATTAAAGGGATAAGGGTATCCCTTTTAGTTCCATGGCAATAAGTTATAATACGAAAATAATAACACCTTCCCTTTAAAAGGAGGAGACTTATGAAGCTGCATAGATTCCAGTACAATCTTCCATTTTATTTTAAGTAGAATACTGGCTTTACACATATTAAAAGAGATAAGAAGGAATACTAAACTGCAGATCAAGTTCACCCAATAGATCTAAATAACTGTTTAATTTCACTACTTTGAAAAAAAAATCCTAAAGAATAAGTTAACCATATCATCCCTTTAACCAGGTGCAGCTCAGTATTGAATTAGAGCTACAGTGGTGTGAAAAAGTATTTGCCCCCTTCCTCATTTGCTGTTTTTTTGCATGTTTGTCACACTTAAGTGTTTCGGAA
>WMED01025315.1:0-11045 GCA_019650415.1 Pipa parva | reverse complement strand
CCACACAGGTTTATTTAAATCAATCAATCTAGTTTATACAGACGTATAATAGGAGGGATCTCACCCACACTGCAGATTTTTTGGTTCATCAGTCCTTTTTCTTGCTTGTAATCAACTCCTTTCCATTCAGGTCTCTGCTTACTTTTCCTCCTAATAAAGCCCAGCTGAGCAGGTTTTCAGCCAGAGGGAAAACCCCGGGATGGAGTTTAGGAGTGACCTTCCCTCCCAAGCTCTTCAGCCACTCCTAAATCCCAGTCCCAAAATCCATTTTTAGAAACAGCCTAGGCAGTTTACTACTGCCTAGGCACAATTTTCACCAGGATTTATGCCACTGCCATACTCAATCTTCGTGGCTCATATACCCCACCCCCAACCTTTTCTATTCTACTGTTTACAATATATAATCCCCAAGCTATACTTTCAATAAAGCCGAAAGTGTCACATGACTTAAATATACACAGGAAAAAAAGAAACAAATTTACACAAGCAATATCCAAGAGTACGTTAGCTTTTAGACCAGATTCCTCATGGTAACATCCAACTAAAATGTATTAAATGACTTCTGCAATTGTTTAAATGACATGAAATTGTATAGAATGTACTTCAAATGAAAGTAATATTCAGAAATTGCTGCTTGGCCAAAATTACTTCCTGCTTTGATCTGCATTTGACCACACACAGTTGTCTAATCATTAGATGATGACAAGCCATGCCTAGATAAATAGGGAGGAAGAGAGGGACAGTTGACCCATTTACACGTGTGTGATAAAATTGCAGCCGACAAAGTTGAACTGAAAACAACGGTTTGTATCCCTGTGCTTGTATCTAATTGCCAGAAATTCATGGAAAAAGCTGTTTTCCCTAAAGGAATGTAGACAAGTCATCCACACATTGTAAATGACACTTCATTGTCTGTGGGTGGTGACATGCATTAGGATTATTAAAAAGAATATTTAACAACTAGTGGCTTCATGCAATAAATTGTTTGGCGTGTTCTGGGTTTCTGACCATTTGATTTATATCATACCTGTCCGTTTTTTAATCATGCAGTATGCAACAATGGCATTTTTTCAAAAACAAAACAAAGAAGCTGTAGGTTCAGGTACAGATTACACTTTGACTGAATTTAAAATACCTCTTGTAGATGAAGATGATTTTGAAAAGCAATATTAAACAGGCACAGGCATGTCTAAAATACCTTGAACATGGTGCTCGAAAGCTTGATTCTAACAGCTGATACGTGGTTGTGGTCATCTGAGTAATTCCATTCTTACCAGCAAAGATTAATGTAAGGGATCAGTGACTCATTCAATAGATTTAGCCTTGTGTGAAATGTTTTCCCAAATATCAGATATACTCAGTATTTCACAAGAAACAAATGCAGTGATTGAGGAACACATAAAACTTGACGTGAGCAGCGTATATTGATAGATTTGCAGCAGAATGGTTGTGGGCTACAAATTTTATATAAAAGGGATCAATCATGTAATTGTAAATCATCTGGAAGGTGATGAGTAAGTGTACATTAAAAGAACTCATCATTTGAATCTGGAGATCATGTCCCTTGAGAAGTTACTAATTAGGGCTTGCCTTCATAACCACAGAGATTAGTAATAGTAATGTTTATATTTATGGTACAGTAAATATGGTGTTCAGATTGGGAAATCAGGAGATCATGTAGTATCAGCTCCCGAAAGATATCCTCCTTTAAATATAACTGCCATCAAATATCTAGAAGCACCCATCAAACAGCTGGGGCATATTTATCAAAATGTTAATCCAGAGATTTACTGTAGAAAATTAGATTTGGTGATAACTCTTGTTACCTAAGGAAAAGCGCAGGAACAACAAAACAAGCACTAATAGTGCATTAAACGTATCAGTGAGATCAAGGGATAGTATTAACACAAAACTCCCTTCAGTTAAAGAAAATGTTTTTAACACTCAAATTTGTGCTCTTGTGCAAAGGACAATCCGGAAAAAAAAGGCTTCTGAAATAAACACCCCTGGGTGCACACTCGGTGTGAATCCTAAACTTGCAATCATATGCTCTTACCAGAGATCTGAGATAAAAACACTTTATAAATCAATTGCTCTAATCCTCCATCCACATCATTTGGCAATAATCAGGTCATCGAAGGGTATTAAATCTCAGATAACACTCCCATCGATTCTCATTGCAACCGGTACACATCCATTACAAAGGAAGAAATATGACCATAGTGTAGTACTGTATGAAATTCGGGGTTTATTAAATAAAAAATATACTCACAAATGATTTTCTTGTGGTATAGCATAAAATGATCAAGACTGATGGCAATATCCTACGCGTTTCACTGTGTAATTCTCAGCTTCATCAGGGATAACATCAGCATGGGTACAAACTAAGTACTGACTGACAATTTATAGCATTTAGCAGCCTCGTTTTCAAACCGTTTTCATCCTTCCTGACATATACTGGAAGTAGTCACTATGCTCTATGGTATTTACTCCTGATAGAGCGTACGGCCCGTCTCTCCATACAGGAACCGCCAGCAAGTTAATCACTGTGCACAATAGTCACAAATTCACTTCGTTCTTATTTATGAAACTGTGGGTAGATTTGTCGAACAGGCAGACTGCTGCAGACACAGTTGTATGTGTAGTGTGATGAAGTCAGTCGAATAGAAGTAGGATGCAATGTCATGCGGAGTGATGTGAATTTCCCCAGTGAAGTGCAGTGGTGTCATCCTCACCATATCCCACTAACTGTATATGAGTGAATCTATTTCTATGTCACATTGCCCCTAGTTATTGTTAAGTAGTGGACTAATTTAGTCGCAGTCGCCATTGTTACTTTTGAAAGAATAATCTAATGCCACACTGGAGCTCTGCCATCAATTCCCCAATTTGCCACTCTGATGTGGCGAAGTCAAACATGTGAATTCAGAGCACTACTCCTTGTCAAATTCGTGACTGTGTCAGACTCCATGGCTTGTCCAATAGTCAACGTGCCTGTGCACGCGCACGCAAAGTGATGTGAAGTGCTCAGTAAGATCTCCACTATCATAGTTGCCCAAATTAGACACGTATACACCACACTACAGATTGTGCTCAATAAGTGAACATAGGTTAATGGCCATCAAATTTGAATTCAGAGCTATATGTAACTATTCAGCCTTTAGTCAATAAGGCCCATGCATGAGCCAGTGTCTCCCAGGAGCCACTGTACCATAAAATTAAAATGTCACAATTCAGCAGCACAGTAATACAAAACAGAGAAAGAAAATTCAATATATTTTTAAGGACAATTCAGAGCATTTGCTGGGCAAAATGACAGATTTTTGATGAGCAAATTTAACTGTCACATTGAAAATTACGGTTCTTTTTTTAAAAATCTTTTTCCACAAATGCCGAAAAAAAAAAAACCTCCTGATATTTAAAGTATATGTATGTTTAGTATGTGCAGCATAAAGCACAGGTGCTTGCAATCAGTTTTCATAGAAATGTCCCAACATGTAGTAAAATACACTACCTAATGAAGCATGAGACATTGTTTTTGTAATTCATTCTCATTTATTTTGCTGATATAACTTTAACATTTTTTTCTCATCGCTACTGAAATAAAAGGTAATGTGTTATAACATGACACAGGGTTGCAAGAACATTCAAGAACTTACAAGAAAATTTCTTTGGGTACCATACCCCATGGAGCGAAATTTAATAAACTCGGAAAAGCACGATTTCGCTTTTTCAGAGTTTATTTCCATGAGATCTCGGAAGTTTCTCGTGGTTAAAATCGCAAGATTCTTTTTTCAATCGATATTTACCAACCGAAACTTTTCGACCAAATTTTTCAATGGAAAAGTAGCCACACTTTACATTAGTAGTATGTACTTTACATTATTAGCAGTAGTATGGCTACCTTTCCATCAAAAAATTGAGATAGAAAAACTCGATTGAAAGTTTCTGCCGGTAAATATCAATCGAAAAAATCTTGTGATATTTACTGCAAGAAACTTCTGATATCTTGAGAGAATCAACTCGGAAAAGTGAAATGTGGCTTTTCCAAGTTTATTAAATTTTGCCAATCATACGTTCTCTAATTCTTGCAATGCACAGTTACAATAACTTATATAAACATGTAAATGTCTATTTCAGTGATGCCCAACCTTTTTCGGCCTGGGCCCTGGGGGCCATATAAATTTACGACACGCGTGTCACGGGCTGCTTCAAAGTCACGACCATGACAAAGTTTAAAGTTACAACTGTGACAATTTTCCATAGTAAAGTCGCGACTGTGACAATATTCTCTTTATAAAGACGTGACTACGACAGCAGCAGTCTATTGTGACTGTTTTTAACTGGTGAATTCACACCTTTAGCAACAATTCGGACTTCAGTCAATAACCCCCAATGTCACTATAACTACCTACAGTATATGTCTTTTCAAATTAATTTCTACATACTGGTAATATACTTATGTTAATATAAGAAAGGCCAAGTCACCATTTTGTTGCGTTGTCACTGGAGAATAGAAGCATACATTTCAATAATTGTTTTTTTACATTAATTTCATTATCAGACAATTCTTAATACTTTAGCATGAATGTCTTCAGAATACTGCAACGTAAACACCGCCATAAACCCCCTTATTCTCCAGTTTTATTTAGTGAAGTCAAATCTGTGTAATAGTGACCAAAATGCATAGAGTGATGTTGCTTATGCCTATCTCCACTGCATTGTCGTTAATATAGTGACATTCTCTCCTTTAAACATATCCATGTGAAGATGACATCACTTTACTCTAATACTTCTATGATAAACTCAAACAAGTAAATACTGCCTGGCAATTCACTCCAGCAGATTCAAATATGCTCAATAGTGAATATGCACAAATTACTTCACTACACAACGGGTGAATTGTCCCAAATTCATTTTGCCTCTTCACACTTTGAAAAGTAAGAAAGAATTTGGATCATTGGACCAGTAAAGACTATGAACATTTTATAATAAAGTGATCAAAAATATTGTAGTGCGTGTCCAAAACTGTGAATAGACTACGATGAAATAAATTCAAATACAAAAAAAGTAAATTAGATTTGTATGTTGCTTTTTCATTACTATGAAATCTACCCTTTTCTCTAATATTCCTTTTAAGTTGTTTGCAGTAATATAATCTACATTTATTTTTAGATGTGAAAAATTTGGGTGAAATTTATTAAAATCGGAAATTACCGATATCGAACGGGTTTTTACTGATATCACGATATCGATTACCATCGATATCACAATATTGGAATTTTACCGATATCGAATTTCAGTCGCACCATTGATTTCAATGGCAGAACGGCTGAAATATTGCTATCGTGATATCGATATCGATAATTTCTGATTTTATTTAATCTCACCCAAAGAGTTAGGGGGTAATTCAGCAATGTGTGAAGTGAGCTCCGGATCCTTCGCACATGCTGTTTTGCGCTCGCTGATGTCTGCGTGCAGGACATCAGTGAGTGCATAACAGCATGTGCTAAGTGATGTGAAGCATCCGGAGCTCACTTCGCACATTGCTGAATTACCCCCTTAATTCAATAAATTCTATTGGATGTCCTCTCTTATAGATCTCTTGTGAAATATAGGCACCATTTAGTAATAAGCTAGAACTTGTCTCTTTCTACTGGCCTGCAATGTACTGGCTCAGTGTAGTCAGCAGATGGTTTAGATTTACAAGCAGTGGTAGGTAAGGTCCCATTGTGTGTAATCAATCAATCTTTTGTGTTTGGGGAAAAAATGATGTGCATGTTTGGAAATAATAGATTATCCCCTACAAATGAGTAGGTCCCTTTCCTCTTATAATCTCATGAGTAATTAACTTTTCAATAAAAGAGGAGATCAACCCAAGAATTAATGTTTGCTTTGTTTTTTCATTATATGAAACAAAACATGTTTGCAAACCATAAACTATAAAAAAATATGTTTTTTTGCTTCTATTTGGTTTGCACTTTATCTCCATTTCATGAAATATCCACTGAACAGCTTTAGCTGTCTGTAGCTGACAGTCACACTGTTTGTTATTATTGTGCTGGCAGAAATCCCAACAATAGCAGAGATAGAGATTGTAGGACTTGTGATATCAGATAGCTGAAGCCAGTTTGGTACTGGGGCACTGGAGCTACCAGGAACCAAGAGATCATGGGCCCATTACTATACAAGAGATCAGGGGCCCACCAGGAAACAAGAGATCAGGGGCCCACCAGGAAACAAGAATATATGAGATTGTTAGATTGCTCAGTCCTGGGTTCAGCTTCTTAAAATAACAATGTAGAAGTACTTTTTTATTATTTTTAACAGTAGTATAATTGAATTGGATCTGGACATTTACTCACTAAAAATTAGATGTGGTTCACTATGGGAAATGAACAAAGACCAGGCAGAGAAAATTTAGTATATTGGCTGTACAAAACAAGCAAGCTATTTACTGAATACTTTGCAATGAGATTACGAAATCAGTGATAGAAAACGTGTATGAATAACATAGTAAGCAGGCTTGGCTAAAGCACCAAGTGCCAGATGATAGTGTTAGATAAAATGCTATTACGTGTCTTCTAAAAGGAGAATAGACGATTGTTAGTAAGAATGAATATACATATTACCAACTTCTGGATCTAGAGTTTATCAGTTATTAAAGAAACAGTTTAGTCATCAGCAGTTTTTTGCCAGTCTATTTGTCACTGTTAAAAACATAATTTTGTGTTACATATTATTTATTAGAATAATGCTTCTCTATTTAAATATAGCTTCTTTCTGAAACTCCTTCTCTCTGTTACCAAATTTCTCTTAATCAGTTCAGTTTAGAATTTTAAGCTTAAGGATTTGACCAAAGATTTTAGAATTCCTGATTGTGCCTAATTGTTTATTTCAAAATTCAATGATGATTGAACTAAATGCCAACTAAATGTTCCAGGTATTTCTGCTGAAGAGGAGATAAGTAAAAGAGGAGGGGCTTCTGTAAGAAAATCACTGAAAATAAGTAAAATACTACAACGCTGGTTTTATTTAATCAATATTTTCACTTATCAATTTTTTTCAATATTAGCATATTTTCCAACCATAAATAAATTGATGGAATCGATAAGTGCAGTGAAATAAAAAACAACAGTGAAAACACAGCAAATAGAGGCAAAACTAATTAAAACGAATGAATTTGGAAAAGTTAGTGTGAATAACACTTGTTGGGAGAAATCCAATTCCTCTTGTATAAAACAGTGGTCTTTATCTTGGCCAATGCATTAAATCAATCTAGATCTTTCCAAGCTGAGTCATTAGCATGATACTTAACTGATGTACTGTTGGATTGTTAATTGATAGCTTTAGTTGCTCAACCCCTGAGTCTGGTCTTTTCCAATGCCTATGGCTCAGCAGCCAAAGAAGATGAAGAATCTATTACTGTTCAGCACCACTAATGTATACTCTGGTATTTAAACAACCACAAAGCAGAAATGTAATCAATTATATAAGACTTCTAACATCATTTGTAATGACCTCAAATACAGTTTGGATGGAGTAACTGTTTAACTCATAAATTTTATCCCTTTAGAACTAATATCTTAGTCTACAGCTTTAAAGGCACACATCTGCCTTTGCTATGAAACACATCTTTCTCTATGTCTCTATTGTATATATTATTTCAGTCTTAAAGGGACAGTATCACTTAAAATGAAAGTACCATATATATCTTTATATATCTTTGTTAGTAAATATTTTGGATGATTTATTGGAAGTATGCTATTGCAGTCTTCAAAATGCATTTAGATAAAGTAGGGCTTCTTATGAATACCAAATACAGTTGCTTCTTAGAAATCTTCAGCAGTACAACATAAGGTTTTTTTATTTCCTTCTTCAGAGGTTTCTTGGCCCAAAAGGGACATATAGGGTTTTGAAAAAGGTTGCCATCTTCTATCATAATAATTATCGAAATCTCCTGTGCAAACTAAAACCCATTCTGTACCTATTTAAACACGGTAAATTATGGTAATGAATTTTCTGGTCTTGAGTTCCTTTTTCCTTTCCCTGCTGTGTCCACAGTGTGCAAGTTGTAATCCTCCTCACTTACATTATAGTAGAACGTCATCAATTTTAATTTCAATCGGTCTGCAATATTATTTTGCAACCACTGTGTAAGCTGCTGCACCACATGTTGAAAAGTGATATTGCAGCCAGAACGCAATTAAAAACAACAAAACAATTGATGACATCATGCTACTTTGATTCAGGGGAGATGGGAGTAAAAGGGGACTATGGATCTTAGTCTCTTTAAAACCCCTGAAGAGGAAGTTGAGTAAAGAACAGGAAAAGAGCTAAAAAATTAAATTTTTATACAAATATTAAGATTTAATAATAGATTGCATAAATTGAAACTGTTTCCAGCACCATGGGGCGAACTTATGGCACGCTTGCCAACGTCTGTTAGCATGCACGCTATCGCCAAAGCTGCCTTTAGTACAGGCCACAGACCCAATTTGACAGTTTTTCAGGTCAGATTTATTGCCTGCACTGAAGGAGCACTCGCTAACAGGGGAGCTCTCCTTCCCCAATGCATGTGCGATGACATCACTCATCAGCACCGGCACTTTGGGAGATGGCGCTATTGAGTGACGTCACCTTTTTGGTGATTGCACTTGCGTGACTTCAGGTCACTACATTCCGGTAGTCACAAATTCCCTACTCCTTATTCAGTAAGAGGCAGATTCCCATAGCAAAGAAGCAAATGACATTGGATGCTGTTTGTTTATCCCCTTGGCTGCCTGAGTCACAATATAATCTTTTGTTAGGTCCCTGATGCCATTCATTTTAAAGAAAAAAGCCATTGCTGCAAGATAAGCTAGCCAATGCCCCTTTTTCATGCAGCCTCATTATTATTGCCAACAGAAGTTCCAATCTTCTTTCGTTACTGGTAACTTCCATGGCCATTTTCAGTAACTCATTCCACTCCCTCCATACCTTTCTATAGGCAGCCCATGTGGGGGGAAAAAGAGTTGACTCTTCGCTTCGCTCCAGAAAACATCCCACTGGAAACAAGTTTGTGAACCCGCTATAATGTTATGTTTTCCTGCAATGTGAGTTACCCTTAGCCATATGTTTAGTTTCAAACATGTCAAGACTAACTTCCTCAATAGCTGGAGAACTGAGGGTGAGGACGCCGTTACATTACTGATGGCGTTCACTACTCACTTCTTGTTAGAGAATAGCCTAACTTTTTTGTCTCTAAGGTCATCCCCCATAACTCTAAAGCTGTCACTACTAGGAACAACTCTAAAAACATAATATTTCTGGTTAAGCCCATCTCTTCCCAGCAGGCGCGGTTCTGGCCCTATTGACGAATTGGGCGAACTGCCCATTAACCTCCCTCTGCACCCTCCCTGCCCCACGCCCCCACTCACCTCCTCCAGCATTCCAGTGACGCGCCTCCTCTAATGAGGTAAGTTGAATGCGACGGCGCTAATTGGCTGCTTCGGGTCTTATCGGCTGTATTCGTCAGCTGCCTGCAAGACCCGAAGCAGCCAAGGAGCGCCATCACATTCAACTTACCTAATTAGAGGAGGTGCATCGCTGGAACGCTGTTGGAGGTGAGTTTAGCTATGGGCAATGTGGGCGACAGCGCCCCTTAAATAGATGGCGCCATGGGCAGTCGCCCACATTGCCCATCAGTAGAACCAGCCCTGCTTCCCAGACTGGAGGCCATGGTTCAGTGCACCAACGTTTGTTAAAAATACGCCCCAAAGCTGGTTGATCCAGCCACATCCGTGAATAATCTTAACTCATCTAAGGATACTTCTAAGCCTCATATTGATTTTCCCTTAAAATTGGTTAGAAATTACTCTCATATGCCCAAATTGTCCCTCATACCCCTATTCACTCTGATAAAGTTGTTTGGCTTGTTTTTTTCTTGCGTGGCCATTGCTAAAGAACCCCATTGGGATGATCCTGCAAGTAAAATTAATTTTACCTGTTAAAGATTGTAGGAACTGAAGTGTGACTTTTTTTTAGCTGTTTTAACCCTGACTACATGGTCAAGCAAGACCATGAAATTTTCCATTTGTAGTCTACATTCCATGGCAACGGAATTGATTTCTGTAGCCAGGAATTTTAAGCGAATTGCTGGCCCCTTTTGCAGCCACCAAAGGAATTCTAAACTCCGCTAGTACCCTTTGAAGAACGAACAATAACTGCCTACATCCCCTTGTATATTTAGGCCCCATGCAAAGGAAATCATACAGATAGTGTATTATGGACAAACGTTCAGATTCTACTTTTATCACCCATTCCAAAAATCTGCTGAAAGCCTTAAAATAGACAAGAGAAATTGAACATCCCATGGGAAGGCAATGGTTGACATAGAAAGCTCCCTCAAAACAACAACAACCCAACAGATGTGGACATTAAGGATGAATTGGGAGCAAGCAAAATGCTGATTCTATGTCCACTTGGCAAAAAGTGTGCCCCTTCCAGCTAGACACACCAACTGAGTCGTTTTATCGAATGAGGTTTAAACAACTGCACATAGTTCCCGGTCAATTATGTCATTCACTGAGTCATCCTTGGGATATGACAGGTGGTGTATCTTGCAAAATTTATTTGGTTCTTTATTCAGGGACCACAGATTTCTTCACACAGCTGTCAATTTCTCCGCAGGTTCCCAGATTTCCCTGCAGAGCCGCTATTTTCGCCGTGCATTGCGAGGTTGCCCCGCAGAGCCGTCCTTTCCTCCACACGTTCCCAGATTGCCCTGCACAGCCGCTAATGCCTCTGCATGTTCCTAGATTGCCCCGCAGAGCCAGCGTTTGCACCACATAGCCACCTAATGCCCACCTTAGCTATTAATTACCCCACACAGATGGCAATAGCTCCGCTCAGCTGTTGTTTGACCTGCACAGGTCCCCTTGACCTGCAAAGGAATACGTGTTTTGCTGTTTTGATCCGGCTTTTTTATAAATTTTTCACCAAAGCTTCGAATTTCAAGGGGGCTTGCGTCCACAGCAACATGCTTGGTACGCCTAGATAGCTGA
>WMED01025312.1:0-10145 GCA_019650415.1 Pipa parva | reverse complement strand
CCCCCCCCCCCCCCCCCCCCATGCCTCAGCCAAAATCTCTCTTCTATATCAAAATCTAGAAGGTTAACACCATAGCTGTGGCCATATTGAATTCCGGATGTCAATGTGACCCATGACCCCAGCTTCTGAAAACAGGACCCCTGGCAGACTGGTAATCTCCCCGCTTTTTTAGCTGTTAATTCACATTAAAATAATCCCATGGCCAATTCTGTGATGTAGGTAAGACAGCAGGAGATTAGAAAAACCCTAGCAAAGGCACAAAGGGGGCAGTTAGAAAACACCAGTGTAAGGATGCAGACAACAAGTGGGTGGATCCTCTGCACCACAGTGGAATTTGTTCTGGTTAATTCTGAAGTGCAGAGTCTAAAGGGCTAATGGTCTTCACCCTTAACTCTCACAAGAGGGTGTGGCCTATGCTGCAAGGGAACTCCCAGGTTGCAGTCAATAGGTTAACCTCCCACTGGTGGTAGCTGACAGTTACAAAACAGGAATGCAGGATACCAACTGGATACAGCTCAGGGTTTGAGCAGAGAAACACATAGAATCTGGCAGCTTAATATAGGGCAGCTCCTGTTGCAATTGGCTGGCAATCAGATTCCCAAATAAGTTGAACCTGAGTTCCAATCATTAAAAACACATATGGGAGCAAGGGGAGTTCAGCTGTGTTTATAAAATTGGTCTAAATTGGAACTTAACACAATTCAGAGTGGTTTGATAAATGGAATTTTCATTGCCTCTGAGCAAGACAACCCTGGTTCGACGCCTTACAACCAGGTTACTGAAATAACTGACTGAAGGTATGCATGCTCTCCCCTGTAATTGTTAGCTTTTAGAGGGGCTGTGCAAGTATGCTTCTGAGAAGCCATAGAAACACAGTCCTTAGCCGAAATGTTAAATATAACCATCTAGAGTGGAAGCTGGATGATGAGACAAACTGCCGATAGCACTGCAGGTAATGTCTGTACACCAAAATGGCCGGCAACATTTTGGAGCATAAGTAGACAGGATCAAAAGAAGTATACAATGTCAGAGTTAGCAGAGTGTTGTACACAAACCAAGTTCAGACCAGAGAGATCATATAGTTAGAGGGGCATGAACAGTGAGGTAAAGACTGAAAAGCAGAAGTCATAACTGCTAATCAGATAGAAAGAACAACTGCAGGAATGTTGGATCTAAAGAACCCTGTTTGACCTGGCTCTGGAGATAAAGGATGGAGGCTACTTTAGCTTTACACATTGCCAAATTAATAGGCAGTACCTTAAAAGATGCTTTCTCTTATGTGGGACTATTTAGTTGAAGGATAGGTTCTCTCAGTCATTACCAGGCAGAGGCAGGATGGTAAGGACAGTTCTGAACCCCACTGAAGAAAGCAGTCAAGCTCATGGTGAGTTGGACATGTAGTCTAGAAGTGCAGACACAGGGCTTCCCAGTGAGGACAGCACAGAGACTGGAAAGTAATACAGGCAGACATTTCTTTGATGGGTTTGGGCCTGGGTAAGAAACTGCTGCTGGATACTTTGATAACTGTATACTACTGATTATACAACTGTTTTTAAAGAAACTTATTTTTTTGGCATTTTGATATATATATTTTTTTAGCCTGTTCATTCACCTACCTCCAACCAAAGCATAGGATTAGACCTGGGCGAGGGTCAGCTTTAACAACATGCTCTACCTGCTAATCCACAAAATCCACTGATGGTGGATTAAGATGGTAAATTAAAAGTAGGAAAGGTCTCCAAAATGTCACACTACTTTTTTTGCTTGATTTTCAGATCTAACTGAAGCCATCTATTTAGATTATAAAATAAAGAGGAAACATCAAAATTTGCTCATCTTATTATTATATACAGAAATTGGGCCAATCAGAAACAATGAGTTTGCTTTGATCTATCCTGTTCAACAGCAAATGAAGACAAAAAATAATTTGTCATGCACGCATAGTAGTAGCATCATTGTGCTTGTCTGGTTCTTTTACTGTGGATATTTTTGTTATATTTCTATTTACTTCATTTTCACTGAAAAAATAAAGTATATAATATAACAAATCGGATCCCTTTATGTAATATAACATATAATATATATTTCTTTATATAATATAACAAATGTGATCCTTTTATATTATATAATATAAAATATATCCCTTTATATAATATAATATACATCACTTTATATAATATAACAAATGGGATCACTTTAATATAATATATAATATAATATAACAAATGGGATCCCTTGGTCACTTTTCATTTTGCAATCATATTCTCCATATCAGTTGTGCCAATGAGTGATGGTCTGAACTATTATACCATGTTTGTACAACCTTTTGTGCCATAAACATTCAGTTACTTCATAAGGGAGGATCAATGCTCAAGGATTTCTTTTCTTTTTTACATATTAATAATGTAAGGATAGCGTTTAAAAAAAAAAAAATTGAACCCTGCTAATGGTGAAATTTACCAAAATCGATGATATTTTTTTTACTTTTTCATGGCGAAAATGGATGAAAAGGTTGAAAATTACATTGTCAATCTTTTTGCCCCTAATTTCCTGCCCCCCCTCCCATTCTTACAGTGAAAAATGGGTGAAAAAATCATATTTGACTTTAGACATAGAAACAAATGGACAGAAAAGGGGTGTACAGGTCACCGATGCTTTATATGGATGCTAAACAAAAACACTGCCTGTAGTTTTAACCAATCTCAAACATCCGCTCTCGGAAGGTTAAAGTAATGTATGTTTTCTCTATAACCTGGCGCACCCCAAACATTTACAAGCACAAAGTACCCGAATTAGCAACTCCAACATGTGCACTGATAATAGGCTAACGAGAATTGCATATGTACAGGCCAACAAAAACCAAGGACAAGACCAGTTCACAAATCACTCACCAGATTGTACATGAAATATTGTATACAGTTTTGGGCATCAATGCACGAGAGACAGAGCTTAAGAAGGCAGCTAACTAATATATTAAATGGAAAGGGATGGAGAAAAATTGGGGTCATTTGAGAAAAACAGACACATTTTTATTTCAAGGACTATTAGTATAACAGCATCCTCCACGCCTAGAGAAGCAATACCTTGAGCATTACAGTGGATTAAGCAAGAAGATAGAGTATCAAGAGCTTTGCAGACAAAATGGACCATCCACAACTAATAATATAAATCTACAACCTCAGTTATTAAGCATGAGAGAACTACTGTATTTTGATAGGAAAGAAACAAAATTGATGAGTACTCTTTTCCATGCTAGCATCTGTTCAAAAAGTAAAGAAAGCATTCCATTCAGCGCTCTACACTACTCAACAGTTCACAGTGCTTTCAGGTAAACATCCAACCTTTTTATCTTGTAAGCAAGTGCCCCTTTAGTGACATGACATGGAATGATGAATGGCAGTGATGGAAGGTCTGGTAGTGATATGGGCAGGTAGATAATATGTTTACAAGGACTTCACTGATATATGGCTGCTAACACTGGAAACAGAGAACAATCAGCAGAAAGTGTTTGTTCAGTTCCACAGCTGTGTTTGTAAACTCCAACAAACAAATGATCCACTCATTTCAACTTTATACTATCAACTTGAAAACAATGAAGGTGGACAAAGCAGTAGTCATTAAGCTTCCAGCCAAACTGTACAGAAATGTATGTGAACAAGGAGACTACCCTGATGCCATCCACATCATGTACTTTTAGTGTACTTGCCTACTGTGCTACTACATTGAATTTATGAATCGTGCCTACTATTGATACCTGTTTTTCACATATATTTGTCTATTGTAATTGGCTTTGTATATTAGAATTCATACATAGACGTGCGTGACTCGTTTGAGAATTCTGAAAGAAATGAAGCATACAGAATGATGTAGGTTAGGGATGCCCAACCTTTTTCAGCCTGGGGGCCATATAAATTTGTGACATGGGTGTCATGGGCCACTTCAATGTTGTGACTTCTAAAGTCGCTACTGCAACAAATTTTAAAGTTACAAATGCGACAATTTTCCATAGTAAAGTTGCAACTGCGACAATATTTCTCATTATAAAGACGCGACTGCGACAGTAACAGTCTATTGCGACTGTCTTTAGTTGGAGAATTCACACTTATATGCACCAGTTAGGACTTCAGAATTCGGGTTGCGGGCCGGATAGCACCGTGTCGCGGGGCCGCATATGGCCTGTGGGTCGTAGGTTTGCCATCACTGATGTAGGTTATCACCAACTCTCTGAGATTGCACAAATATTAATCACATTAATAACTGATGACATACAGTATATACAGGCATTTATTAGTCACAGAATTAGTTTAATGAGGAAATGAGACAGTTTTCATTTATTAAAATATCACTAATTAAACACTAAGAAGATATGGTTGGTGGCATTGGAACGGGGACAGGATGTTTAAGGAAACTTTGAAGTGGTGGTCTCATAAAAAAGAAGAAGCATTTGCCAAACCACTTATATAATTTTATTATAGTTATAATTTATAATTATAATTTTCTCAAGTGTTAACCACATTTCCATAGCAAACAGTAGACAAATGGAGTTAATAGTCTCTAGCTTATATGGAGGATAATATACTATTTTCTGTAAATTATAAGAGTACCAAGGTTTATAGCTCCAAGGAATTCCATAATCAAAAAAAATGTATACAGTAGGTTTGCAGGCAGATTGCATTTATTCAGGTCATGGAACTCCAAGGTGACTTTTAATATCCTTTATTATACATATGTACATTATACTTTATAATACACACGTATATTATCCTTTATCATACACATGTACATTATCCTTATAATACACACGTACATTATCCTTTATCATACACATGTACATTATCCTTTATTATACACATGTACATTATACTTTATTATACACACGTACATTATCCTTTATCATGCACACGTACATTATCCTTTATAATTCACACTTACATTATCCTTTATAATACACACGTACATTATCCTTTATCATACACATGTACATTATCCTTTATAATTCACACGTACATTATCCTTTATAATACACACGTACATTATCCTTTATTATACACATGTACATTATCCTTCTTAATACATGCATACAGTATCTTTTATTATACACACAGCAGTTTTGGACAACAAAACAAAATACATTTAAATTTTGATTATCTATTTTCGCACTTTGTAAGCAATGTTTTCTCATTCATTTACTTAGATTGTGGAATTGAAACTTCCATAAAGCCATGTTACTAAAATCATTTGTTCTTTTGTTTTACTTTAAATTATGTGCTGCAAGGCAAGGTACTTAGTCACAAAATACAATCAATTGTAGAGTCTAAGATTACTCATTCTTTTCTTACTTACTGTATTATAGAAAATGATTTGTTGGCATGTAATGATGTTTTAGAATACCCATGACAACAAATTCCATGATTCCTAGTCAAGTATGTACTCACTGAGGGGGCACAGTTGCAGGGATGCAGAGGTAGTTAATGACTCTAGAATGGGCATATTTACTAAAGTCGAACAGGTTTTTTGACTAGTAAATGTAGGAGAAACCACCTGTATTTAACAATATCGCTCTTTTCTGCTTTTTAATAAAATTGTTCAAAAATATTTTTATCCCATAAAAGCCATTATTCCCTATGAAGTTCTTCGTGTCATTTAGCCTAAGGGGGTTATTCACTAAAGTCTGAATTTGACTTTCGAATTCTCAAACAGCAGATTGCCATAGCAAATCTGCTACTGCTACAATCTCCCCATTGAAAAGTCATGAATGAGACAATTCTCCCACAATAAAGTTGCGACTGCGACAATATCATTATAAAGATGCGACTGCGACAGTTGCGGGCTATTGCGACTGTCTTTAGCTGGCGAATTCACATCTATACACAACAATTCGGACTTTAGCGAATAAACCCCCCCCCCCCAAGTCCAAAATATTTTCCCACTGAAAAGAGCCATGGATATGGATCTGTAATGGAAGGAAAAACACATTGTAAAGTGTTGTCCCTGTTAACAGATCAATATTTATCCATAACAAATTATTTCAATGGGGAAACATTTTTGTGGATCCTTATAAATCAGTGTGGTGATAGTTGTTTTTACTTATAAAAAGGCCAGTTCTGATGTCAGAAGTAGCCGTTTAGAAGATCAGAAATGACAGAAGGTTCTGTGTTAATTCCAGTGCTTCTGTTTGCTATACAAGAATACTTACAGCTCTTCCAGAAAGTGTAGGTTGTGCAGGGCATTGGAAGGCAGCTTTGTTATGTTGTTCATACTAAGATCGCTGTAAAAACAGACAAAAAAAAATAAGTTAAGGATGAGAAATATTAACTAGAATTAACTTGCAGTATATGAAAACAAAGTCTCTGGTTATAAATACAATAATGCTCTCATCTCTTTAAAGCCATAAGCTTTTAATATTAAACATTTTTTTTTCCTAAGATATACCTTATAGAGGATTCACTTGTTGTATAGTGTTTGAAATGGGTTTTTTCAACTAGAGATAGGATATTTCTTTTGGGCAGATTCGTGTGTATGACATCATCATTTTACCATGAGTTCAGATGTGTGGGATGACAAGATAACTGACTTCATTACATCCACGAAGTGAAGTTAAAGCTTTGTCCTGGGAATTGTGCATATTTTTCCCTTTTTTGTTGATATCACCAAGTAAATAATCCAATGTATCTAAACTGTTTCTAAATGCCACTCAGTTCACATATTTTTTGGAAAGTAACACTTTTAGAATTTATTATATTCATAATAGTTTCTTCCCCGCCCCCGATTATAGAAGGAATATGGTTTTGTTGTGTCTGATGTCTTTCCCAGATATTACACAATATATAATACTCAGAGGAATGAGCGTTTGTTAGGAAATCAGATACAAGGCTATAAAAACAGTTATTGGACAATCAAAACAATAACCATTATGCGAACTGCAGAACATTATTTTACACTGACACTTCAGTTAGTCACAGGAGAATTAAAAAAATAACTACAGTATTTATGAGACGTTTTTAGGAAAAAGCGAACCGTTCAGAGGTGCAAAGGGACTGTTATATTTATTGTTTGAAAATATACATAGAAGTATATAAACTTTTACTACATTATTAAAAGGGACTCTATAAAGAAATATTTAACTTAAGGTGCTTTTGATTCTAAACATAACAAAGGTGAGCAAGAATGCATGAATGATTAAGATGCATTGGGGCCCTAGGCAGATAATGAATTAAGGCCCAAATAACTCCAACTATGCACCTTAAAATTTATTATGGTGAAGGACTATGTCTGGGACCCCCTACCAGTGGCTGGACCCTAAGTTCTGCATGTGAACCTAAGGATGAAAGGAACTTAAACTGCATGCATAAAATGGTTTCAGGATTTAAGGATGGTTGGGGTAAAGGAACAAGGATATTGTTTATATTAGCTTTAAAATATTTTTTTATTTTACATTTTAAAACAAGAAACATTCTGAAAACTAAGTAGGACAAGGGTTTTTTTTCCTGTTATAATGGATTGTTGGATAATATTCTTAAGGTTTTAAAAACATCAGATTTCAGAGTGTATCCAAGGCAATATTTCCCTCAACAAAAACAAAAACCAAATTTTTTGAAGAATTTAATAAGAAAAACAACAACTGATCGAAATAAAATCATATCTTTCTGTTGATCTCAGTAACCTTGTGGCTTTTTAATTGAAGAGAATAAGTGAACTAAACGTAAAGAATCAAATGTAAAAAATAAAGAGTTTAAATTAAATTATAGTCTGTAGCCTTTATGTCAGCCACACAGCAGGATAGGTGAACCTAAATTTAGAATTTCCTATCACTTCAATGACCTACGTTTATTGCTGTGTGGATATCCACAAAACATGCGCTGGGGTCAGGGGTCAGGTTTGTAAACTGCTGCACAGTTAAAATTCTTCATGACCAAACTTGACAATTTTACACAGGTGCACATAATGCTAAATATACAGACCTGTGTGTAAACTCAAGGTGCCATTGGTTTCTAGTCAACCTGTGCATCCTTTTCTCTTAGACTTTTAGAAGGCTGTAAAAAGATTAAGGGGGCTTATTCGCTAAAGTCCGAATTGTTGCGTATTGGTGTGAATTCGCCAGATAAAGACAGTCGCAATAGGCTACTACTGTCTCAGTCATGTCTTTACAATGAGAATATTGTCGCAGTCACAACTTTATTATGGGAAAATTGTTGCAATAGTAACATTAAAAAATTGTCACGACTTTACAGTGGGGAACTTGTCGCGGATTTGCTAAGTGAAACCGCAGTTTGAGAATTCGACAGTTGAATTCGCACTTTAGTGAATATCCACCTAAATGTTGTTTAATGCACAGTTATATATATATATAAAAAAAATCCAGAGGTGAAAGACATTAATGTGTGTGCTGGGCCATTTTATAGTTTATTAATGCGCCACTTGAAGTACTCTGCACAAAGCATGTCTTTCCATTTAAATGAACATTAAACCATATGCCCACTTGAACTCTGCTCTTTTTGCAGGAGTCTTAGGTTGTTTTTAATAAATGAAATGAACCATAAAATAAGGATGTAATGAGATCCTGCTATGGAGAGAACTTCCTGATGGGGCTTTACAGTAGTTCCTGGCAGAGGAAACCACTTGTTCTCTCTGTAGAACTCAATCAATTTCTAGGTCAGACCTGGTTGCATGGAACAACATTTTGAGTTGTTTCCTTGTTTATTGGAAAGGTTCCCACCATGTCTGTCTTGTAACATGAGCAATAACTTCATGGCTCGTACAATTCATTGTGGTTAAACAACCTCAGTAATATGCACGGCTGTAACAATGAGTTTCCTTTATTAAACTTTGTTATGTATGTTACAAAACCTTTTATATAAACTGTAACATAAGGACACCAGTATTGGCAGTCATTATAAATGTTTGTTATTAGGTAACCAGAGAAAAAAATTGTATTTTCTTTTAGAAAAAAATGTTTCACTTTGAGCAGTAAAACGGTAACATTAACCAAGTAACGTTTTTGTATGGAAAATAATTCTTGGGCAAAGTAATGTTAAATTGTAACCCAACTACTTTTTCAATCTCTTTCTTGTATAAGTAATTAAATAAACTCTGATGCTACAGTACAATGTTGGAGGGTTTGGGAAAGATCATTTTGTGGTTTGAACACAAGTATTGATATCTTTTTACCTGGAGCATTCACGGAACAATCTCATAAGTCTTAAGTGAGACTGGGAAATTAAGTGCATGTATTGTCTGTGTTTCTCTTGTAGTCCTTTTCCAATTGGGAAAGCAAACAGCCAATAGAGCCTTCGTTTTCGAGCTGATGACATATGTTCCTGACCATCAGAGAAAGATTGACTCAGCAATACGGGCTACAATACAGTTCTATATACTTCAAGACTTAAGGCCTGAACTATAGAAGATACCCTTTTGCTAAAAAACTAATGGTAAACTTTGTGGGACAAGCAATCTTCTCTTAATCTTATCCAGTACTATGAAATAGTTGGAAGAAAGATAGAACACTACCACATTTCACATAATAAGGTATTAAGTTACCTATTCAAACAAGGTTAACAATTTGGGGGTGGGGGTTATTCACTAAGGTGCAAATTCGACTGTCAAATTTTCAAACAGCGGATTCCCATAGCAAATCCGCGACAATTTCCCCATTGTAAAGTCATGACAAATTTTTTAAAGTTAAGATTGCGACAATTTTCCCATAATAAACTCGCGACTGCAACAATATTCTCATTATAAAGATGCAACTGCGACAGTAGCAGCCTATTGTAAATAACCCGCTAAATGTTATTTTGGAATACTATTATGTTTGGAAGATGCACCTGGTCTAACAGGTGGTAAATTGTTGATGCATATCTATGCAAACTGAAACAGACCTAGTTTTCCCTTTGACTTCATGTCTGTTTGCACTATTAATAGAATATAGATATTAATGGTAGATTTGCATTAGAATGTCATTGGGACTCATATAGTGTCACGAGCGGCACTTGCCTACTGCAGCACTGCTTGTGCACTGCTGGCATTTGATTGGCAGCTAGCGCTGGGTAAACGCTACACCTAGTGCTTCTGGGTTGTCTGCCAGTCCGGAGCTGCTAATGTCACATATGACATCAGCAGCACTAAATTCATCATCCCCATCTGAGTTA
>WMED01025311.1:0-11046 GCA_019650415.1 Pipa parva | reverse complement strand
AATCACTGGTGTATTACAATCAAACTGTATTACGCTAGGATCTCCTCATTTTTTCCCAGCACATCCCAGCAAGGTTGTCTCTTCAGCATCCTATTTTCTAAATTGTTGGTGCACATCTTGCTGGCACATCTGTGACCAAGACAGCAAGTCTTTGTGATGTATCAAGAGCCACGGTATCCAGGTTAATGTCAGCATACCACCAAGAAGGACAAAACACATCCAACAGGATTAACTGTGGACACAAGAGGGAGCTGTTTGAAAGGGATGTTTGGGTGCTAACCCAGATTGTATCCAAAAAACATAAATCCACGTCTGCCCAAATCATGTATGCAAGTGTCGGGAGCGGAGATTTAAAAGGCTGGACAGCTTGGGCATTCGGTGCCTAAGCTTCCAGCTATACAGATCTCCTAGCGTTCCTGCTATCCCTACTATTGAATACAATCAAGCTGTTTAGAATCTTTGCTTCCTGGTGATTCTAACATCCTATTATTAAAGTGACAGTTCTCAATTTATTTCAGTTATTCCCAAGTCTGTTCCTGTGCCTATTACAGTTATTCCCAAGTCTGTTCCTGTGCCTATTACAGTTACTCCCAAGTCTGTTCCTGTGCCTGTTTCAATCTTCGGTTCCAGTACTAGCAACTACCTTGGGGGGTATGCTCGGGGGTCGCGACCTGGGGATTTCCTGCAGCTAAGACCAGTACCTCCTTGCAGAGGTTAAAGGCGAAGACCAGAGACCTCTTAGATTCCGTGCCTCGCAGCATACCTAAGTCAAACTTCAAGGTAGTACAGAGGGTCCACTCTACAATCCGCGACAGAAAGACTGATTGCTTTGTACTGCATAGTGATCATACTACAGTAATGATGGCCTGAGACATCAATGATGGGAATTAGAGCTTTTTCCTAATAGTGGTGTATAATTTATTTCAGTTGCAGGTGCAGCAGTTTATGTGTTGTTTTATACTTTACCAAGCATACAAACAGGCCTCAGAGTTTTACTAATCAGTCAATCTCCATTGGATATATCTCTGCATGCTCATAACCTAGGTTTGCAAGTAAAGCAATAACCAACTATTTTCTAATTCATTCGTGTTGTGGTTTCCCGCACCTCTACAGCTCTTACAGAACCCCCTCCAGCCACTAAATATTTCAAAAGGATTTCATAAAAATAATAGTCTCTGTGCACTGGTGAATGCTAAAATGGATACAGCTAGGCGCTGCATTACATCATGGGAACATCCCAAAAAAATGATTAATTTTATATTGAACGCTTACTGCTGCCCTCATGCACCAGATGCTTCTTCTGGCTGCCAATAATTCCATCTTGCGAAGGCCAAGGCATCATGGGAATTGACCTTAAACTAATAGAGAAAAGCTGTCTGAGCACTATTTACCAAGTAGAAGAGTGAATGTGTTTTATTTTCCAAAATTGCCTTGTGCATTGTAAAGGATAATGTACCACTTTCTGTCCTTTATAAGGATATTAAAAGTCATCTTGGAGTTCCACACACTGTATAAAAACATTTGGCTTTTTGGTATGATGTTCTATGGTATCATAGCAGAAGATGTCTATTTAAACAAATGAGCACCAGCTGGTTCGTCTATCGGCCGCTAATATCCTCTTTTAGCATGGTATGAGGATTTTAGTCTTTCTGAAAAAACCTCAGTATAACACTACTACCATAAACTAAAGTATTCTGGGGAATAAAGTGGCACAAGCAAGAGCCTAACTAAAAAAACAGCTGTTCCATTAACACTGCTCATCTAAAGGTAAAATAGGTTTCAAATTGTAAATTTTATGTTTTTTCATAAAGATATTAAAATATCTCAGAGTTCCATGCCCTATATAAAAGCGATTCTAAAAAAAGTCATCATTTTTAATATTTTGGACTGATATGCAGTCTTTCTTTATGGCAGACATGTTTACAGCTGGCTATTGTATTATCAACAAGCCATTGTTTTCATCAGTGCAGCCTATTAAACTTACTAGAATGGTTCTTGAGATAAGAGGCCTGTGTAAAGGCAGGACATAACAGCTTTAAAGGAGAACTAAAGTCAAAATAATAATAGACAATAGTTAAAATAATTACCTTATACTGAGCCAATTGATTACAGTCACAGCATGAGCTGTGCTGTAATTAGCCGGCTTGTGATGATTCCCCCGATGCTTCTCACAGCACTGGCTGACTGGCAGCCAGCGCCGCAGCTCCTCCCACCCAGTAACACCACAGGTGTTTTAGGGCATTAACATCATCACATTCATTGTGGGGTCCAATGAGAATGATCCCCGCAATGAGTGTGATAATGTATGAGGCCGGGGAAGGAGAAGACGGAGCTGCGCACTGGCATCTGTATCAGCCAGCGCTGTGCAGGCGGCGCCGGGGGAAGCATCAAGAGCCGGCTAATTACAGCACAGCTCATGCTGTAATTGTAATCAATTGGCTCAGTATAAGGTAAGTAATTTAACTGTTCCTTTTTTATTTTTTGACTTTAGGTCTCCTTTAAAATAGCAGAATTGAAATAGGATTATTTAAAAATGCGAGATTTTGGGATGTTAAAATCCTTTTAAGATCTCCATCCTTGAAATCCATCGCCGGCAGGCTGTAAATATACGTAGACTGATTGCACAATCTAGGAACTTTCAGGGACTTTAGAAGTACAGTATTTCTGATACAGTACTTATCCTTGAAATGTGATGCAGCCCCTTGAGGGGGAAACGTTTAATGAAGCCTTGTCATATAAAATGGACCCTAAGCTACTTATATTTCCAGGAACTCTCCTCTGTCCATTATACCACAGTTATTATTCATTCTCACCCACTGTACTTGAACCTATTAAAAAAAAAGAATATCTGAAAATAAGAAAGGTCTTTAGAGATCTGTCCTTTACAAATCTAAAGCTTTGAGTAACAAACGTATTATAACTCTCTCTCAAGCTTGCTTTCTCCCTCCTTCTCCCTTTCAATAACTCAGCTCCTCAAAATGCATTTAATACTCCCTAATTACTTAATCTCTTACAGCAGCTTACATGACAAGCTTAGAACTAGCACACGCGGTAATGTAAACCTGGAAAATAACAGGATACCAGGAACAGAATTGTTTACAAGCCCTGGCTTTTATTTTCATTGTGAATTCCGTTTGATCTCCGCAGGTGAGGTAGTAGTTAGCAAGACACACTTACAAAGGGCTTCTTACAGGATTTCTCTTCAAGGAGAGAAATTGTTACAGCTTTCAAACGATAAGTCAAAAGTTAAATGCTAACCTGAAAACTTATTTTTTTTATTAAACCATTAGTGCATTATAGTACATTCATTCTTATAAAGTCAACTCTCCCGGCTCCCTCACACCTCACAGATATAGATATTTGGAAATGTGGTAGAGGGACAATATTTTAAAAGAACACAGACTAAAAGTACAAACTGATATAAGTAAAGGCACACGTGCTTTTTAACTGTTGCAAAGGAAGAGTGGAATGGAAGTAGTTTCCATTTTGCCTTATATGATGTTCAGAGAAAATGAATGCACAAATCATAACTGTGATCAGCAGGTCTCATATTATCATATAACAATATATGACTTTAAGATTAATGTTGTTGTGCTTTCCAAATGGCAAAATGTCAGGGTGCTACCGAGAATTGGACCCAAGGTGAAACTAGCAGCACTGCGGGCAGCTGCGTTGGCTCAATGTTAACAACCTGATATCCTGGTGTGACACCAATAAGCTCACATTAAATACCAAAAAAAAACAAAGAAATGATTATAGACTTTAGGAAAAGAAACATGGAACACAAGTACCCACCCGTCCTAATCAACAATGTTGAAGTGCACAGAGTGGATAGCTTTAAATTCCTTGGTGTTCACTTGTCAAACGATCTAAAGTGGTCCCTTCATTCCAGCAAGTCTATACAGAAAGCCCAACAACGGCTTTATTTTCTGAGGTGCCTCAAGAGAGCTGTTGTCTGCTCCAGAATACTTGTTGAATTCTACAGGTGCTCCATTGAAAGTATCCTCTCATACTGTATCATGGCCTGGTTTGGCAATTGTAGTGCTTCAGAACACCTGGCACTCCAGAGAGTAGTCAACACGGCTCAACGAATCATTGAAATTCAGCTGACTACTATTGAAAGCATCTTCCGTAGCCGCTGCCTGCCCAGAGCTCTAAATATCATCAGTGATGCCAATCACCCTAATCATAATCTGTTTTCCCTTCTCCCCTCTGGAAGACGTTACAGATGCCTTAACTCTAGGACTAATAGACTTAGAAAAATCTTCTTCCCTGATGTCATTGTCAAATTGAACCTCTCCCTGCTCCACACATAGCCTCACCCCACCCTCCACTGCAATATCCTGTCCCTGGTCCTGATAAACAATCTGCATTGCATGTCTTTGTATTTATTCAAATTATTGATGCACTTTTCCTCTCTTTCATCTAATATTTATTTATTCTTCTTTTATATACTAATTTATTATACTTGTGTTTTATAATATATATTTATATATAGACGCACTTTAATTTTGCTGGTATGTATACATGTACTATTCAGTGACAATAAACTCATCTAATCTAATCTAATCACTGCTGCCTTGCAGCGCTGAGGTCTTAGGTTCAATTCCACCCTGGACTTCATCAGCATGGAGTTTGTATATTCTCTCTGCACTTGCGTGGGTTTCCTCCCACAATCCAAAAACATACATCTGTGTGTGTGTGTGTGACAAAATAGGGAAACTAGATTGTAAGCTTCATGGGGCAAGGACTGAAGTGAATGATGAATCTGTGTAAACCGCTGCATAAAATAGTAGCTCTATATAAGAATGAATAAACAACAACTACTGTAGCTGGGATGGAAACCTCAATGCTCTGGTGTTCAGTCTGAGACCAACATGTGTACTGAACCAGCTGGATTAGGAAAACCAGGAATGCAGATAATTGCAGTCAGACGTAGGCAAAGTCATGGCTTTGAGAGAAACAACAACAAGGTCAGTAACAGAAGAACTTCTGTGACACTTAACAAACAGGAAGACCAGTTTGGGAAAAGACTAGAGTAAATTATCTTATTTTGGCTAATGAAAAGCAGAAAGCGCCTGTGCAGCCAAGATCAGCACCGCAGTACTGAACAGCTCACCCAGAAAGCTCAGGATCACAGAGCAAAAGCTTGAATAGAGTAGGGATAGAGCTGCTTGCCTGGAGTGCAGCATCTACCAGTTCAGCTCCAGTCATTAAAAAAGTATTAATGGAAAAAAACTCAGATTAAGTATTGTAACAGTTTTATTTTGCCAGACCAAAATAGGCGCTTCTCGTTATGGGGATCCTCTGTTTAGTGAATAAAGAATAGTGACCCCCAAAGTGATGAGAATTCAATTTGTCAGTCAAATTCTCACTTTGATGAATTAGCTCCTAAATCTACAACATATCACAACTCTCAACTAAGACCAACAATGCAACACCTCACAGTCAATAGTAGGAATGTTTGTATATGGAAGAGCCATAGAAAAGATGGTTATTTGACTTCTTACGAATAGAACTTTTTTTTTAAGCAGTCCTAACAGATACAGGTTGTTTTGACCAGCACCACTAGGTATAGGGAATACTGGTTTTATTGGCCTGACCAGCTAATCAAACAAGGCAAGGCCCAGCCACTCAACTACAGTCATTGTGTCTGATGGACTGCTGGGCACTGAGCATTATAACTGGGCAGTTTGTAGTGTAACTGAGTGTATATAAAATTGTTGGAATGGCCCTGTTTGTCACATTATAAAGTGCCCTGCAGTTTTTGATGGCAAATATAATTCTACAGTACTCATCTTTCTTACTATTTAACTGAACTAATATGGCTTAAACCATTGTTGTCTTACATAAAGACATCTCCCCCAGATCCTTAACTGCCCACAGTAAAAGTAAGTATTTTGTTATAATTCCTTTTACATCATTAACTGTCTGATAAAAGTAGTTACAAAAGTACATTTTTTTTGTCTTTTACATTTTTTGTGTTTTATACCTTTTTATCCATTAGGAGACTTTTCCTTTTCTATATTCTACTTATTGTTCTGCTTTCTCTAGAACTTTTGTATGATCGTCTCTTGTTAAAACTGTTGCTTTTAAATTAATTACTTGGCATTTAAAGTATTTCTTCTCACTGCAGACTCACTTTAAATGCAACATTTGACTGTAAGATATAGAGATATAGTTTTTATAGTATGTCTTGGATGTGCAGTATTGTATTACATGCACTCAGTTTTCTATATATTTATGAGCAAACTCTTCCATCCTTACCCTTAGTCAGGGCCGGTTCTAGCTATGGGCGATGTAGGCGACTGCCCAGGACGCAATCTATTTGAGGGGCGCTGTTGCCCACATCATCCAGCATTCCAGCGATGCACCTCCTCTAAGCGCTTCTCCACAATGAAGTAAGTTGAATGCGACGGTGCTCCTTGGCTGCTTCGGGTATTGTCAGTTCTATTTGGCAGCTGCCGGCAAGACTTGAAGCATCTAAGGAGCGCCGTTGCATTCAACTTACCTCATTAGAGGAGGTGTGTCGCTGGAATGCTGGAGGAGATTAGTGGGGGGTGCGGGGGGGGTTCAAGGGGCAAATCGCCCAGGGCGTCAATAGAGCCAGAATCACCCCTGCCCTTAGTTTCAGATTGAAATAATCAACATCCACTTTTGAAACAGTATAGGTCAGTGATGGCCAACCTATGACATGCGTGTCAGAGGTAACACACCTAGACGTTTTTGCTGAAACACATCAGGGTGCCATTCTCTCAAAAGATTGGCCATCACTGGTATAGGTATCACTGGTATAGGTAAATCTCAGATTTAGGTCATAACTTTATATATATATTCAGTATATATTAAAGATTTCTCTATACATCTCCTCCCACTATCCCATAAACTGATTAGTATATGTGGGGGCAAATTTTGCCCCATTGATGTGCCTTGTTTTTGTAAATAATAAACCTTGTTACAGGAGAAGTATTTATAATTTAAAGGATACCATACTGTTTCTAATAACAAGTTAACAACAGCTTCGGTATACTGACAACATATCTCCAGATGGTATTTCAAGGTTTGAACTCCTTTATTAAAGAATATGTTAGAACAAAGACTTACCACATCTGTTATCTAAGGTAGGACTTATAAGTAAAGAACCTCCTAACTCTCAGGGTAAATTAGTTGTATCGAAGCCAACTTTATTTCATCTTTCCTATCAATCACTACCACATTACATCCTTTATCCACGTGTTTGAAAATTATGGAGGGATTTGTCTTTTAAATCTTTTAAAGCTTTTTCCATTTCCATTTCTCTTGTGTACAATTAGACTTCTTTTTCTTATTATTCTCAGATAAAGTGCACCTGTCACCTCAAAGCTCGATTACTGAATAAAGTTTTATTAATGAAATAATTTTTTTCAAAATACAGATGGATTAAAAAAAAAATTAGCTTTATACAAGCATTTCACACTGTCTGTTTCTCTGTCAACCCGACACTTCTTTCTGTTGTTGGGTCCAGTTAGGAGATTGGAGGAAGCGTCATGTATATGACTGACAAGTTGCTTCCATCTACGATATTCTCAAGCGCATTCATGTGCTCTTCCATATAAAATAAATTAACCCTAGCTAGCAGGGAACCCCACACATCCCCCCGATCCCCCCAATATTAGCCCACATCCAGCGCTATTAAAATCATTAACAAACAAGTTAGTGGTTATGATTTAAAACCCAATTATTTCCAATTATTAATATAAACTAAATAAACCCCAGCTAGTAGGAGTCCCTGGGAGCCACTTCCCTCCCCCTGCCCTTCTGTGTCCCTGTGGGGTAAGGGGGCCTATATAAACATAAGCAGGAGTCCCTGGGACCCCTATCCCCCACTCTACCCCAGAGCTATTCAGGGTGGAAGCTGCTCCTTTTCCATAACCCCTGTCCCTGAGGCGTAGGGGGGGACACAAACAATAATAGTAGAGGTCCCTGGGACCCATATCTCCCACACTCCCACCAACCACTATGCAGGGGTGGGTAGATCGCTACCGGGTGGGGGTCTGGCAACCAATTGGGGTAGGGGGCACCAACAATAACCAAGGGATCCAGGGGTCCCTCATAACCTGTGGTTGTGGGAAAGTTCACATAGCAACTAGTTCACTAATAACATTAGTGCCAATGTAGCCCTTTCATATCGATAATTTTTCCGCCAAGTTGAGGAGGTTATTCACTAAGGTGTGAATTTGACTGTTGAAATCTCAAACAGCGGATTCCAATAGAAAATCCACGGCAATTTCCCCATTGTAAAGTCGCAACAATTTTTTAAAGTTAAGATTGCGACAATTTTTATTATTATTTATTTATGTTTGCTTCTAAACTGTAAGTTTCTCTGTATCACAGAATTCCAACACTAATCCCCGTTATTCTTGTCCATTTTAGCCCACTCCCGACAATATTTATGACAGCTTCCACAGTCTGTTTATTCCAGTATAATATCTTCTGAACTGGACTTAGGTGGTTATTTACTAAGGTGCGAATTCGACTGTTACTTTCGCATACAGTGGATTCCCATAGCAAATCCGCTACAATTTCCCCATTATAAAGTCGCGACAATTTTTTAATGTTATTATTATTGCTACAATTTTCCCTTAATAAAGTCGCAACTGTGACAATATTCTCATTATAAAAACATGACTGTGACAGTAGCAGCCTACTGCGACTGTCTTTATCTGGCGAATTCACACCTATACGCAACAATTTGGACTTTAGTGAATAACCCCCTTCAGTGCCCCATCTCCACAGGGAATAATGGGTTTTCTCCCCTCGACCAGGCAAATACTTGTATTAGTAGAAAAAAAGTATAACAGGGCTTGATAAATTTCAATATTTGTTAAAAACATTCAAAAACTGGTGAAAAATGGTGAATGATCTTAATGAATAGGAAGACAGTTAGTGACAGCATTCTTTTTGGTCTCCTAGACAACAGTGCATTCTTTTTGGTCTCCTAGACAACAGTGCATTCTTTTTGGTCTCCTAGACAACAGTGCATTCTTTTTGGTCTCCTAGACAACAGTGCATTCTTTTTTTCATTTTTCCTCAAAGTGTTATTTTTCAGTCTTTGCCTTAATACTGGCATGTGAGACAAAAATAAATTCAGCTTTTTTCCCAATTCTCTTTCTAAAGTACATATATGTCCTTGGGCTAACAGTTCATACATTTTGGAAGCCCAAAGAATTTAGAAAATAACTAACAGATAGGAAAATGTAAGTTGTATGTATGTATGTGTAATTTTATTTATAAAGCACCGCAAACATACGCAGCGCTGAACAGTTCAGCAATACAAATATAATACAGACATGGGAAAAGTGCATTACACAATACAAGTATAATATCACAAGGATACTTCACTTTGAGGGGGTTACTCACTGAAGTCCGAATTGTTGCGTATAGGTGCGAATTCGCCAGATAAAGACAGTCGCAATAGGCTGCTACTGGTCACAGTCGCATCTTTATAATGAGAATATTGTCACAGTAGTGACTTTACAATGGGGAAACTGTCATGGATTTGCTATGGGAATCCACTGTTTGAGAATTTGACAGTCAAATTTGCACCTCAGTGAGTAACCCCCTAAGTGCCAGGTTGTGGTTGACACAAGGGGTTGGAGGTCCCTGCCCCATAGAGCTTACAATCTAAATGTTAGAATCTAACGTTAGGGAACAAATGCACAGACATGAGGATGTGATTATCATTGAGACTAATTCTACAGCATTAATAGTGCACTTTGCTGCAACTCTGTTTGGCTTTGACAGTTGCTAATAAAAATTGGGTCTTGTACTTCACTGATACCTTTGATACCTTTATCCTGTGCAGTCATAATAGTTCAAGACATACTATAGTAGAAAAGAAGCAACTCATGAAAAGAAAAATAGCTCAGCTGCAATTATTTAATCTGATAATCTGGTAAAAGCGCTGAAAGCCACTGCCAGTTCTGTCTCCATTCATTGCTTGTATTAGGAAATGTCATGAGTGGAGACACAGGAACGCTGAGAAGAACTTGTAGATTTACAGTATTAATAGTTCTTTGTGTTCCTGGATATGCAGGTTAACGGTCAGTGTTGTGAGATCCACATGCACCAGGTCAAATGCATTGTGTAAGACAGGGGTCCAGTGGAATCTCTTCCACACTTCAATCTGAAATGGGCCCCGTCCTACCTTCCACACTGGGCTTCCTGCCACCATAATACTGCCACAGATTTCCCTGCTATTATTATTTTACAGCATTATTATACTTCATTAGGCCC
The DNA here is from genome assembly GCA_019650415.1 of Pipa parva. Taxonomy (NCBI): domain Eukaryota; kingdom Metazoa; phylum Chordata; class Amphibia; order Anura; family Pipidae; genus Pipa; species Pipa parva. Next base: position 771 of record WMED01025311.1, on the reverse strand, counting down.
TCCCCCACCACCAGAATACACTTCAAATCCTAAAGCTAAATGAACACACAAGATTATGACAATCTATCTACGGGATAATGTACTATTTTCTGATTTTATTAGAATATTAATGGACTGCAGAGATCCAAACAGTCAGGATAATTTGGTGTTTTCAGGGCACCATAGTAGATTTAGCGTTGCTCCACCCAAGGCGCAGAGTTTAAGGGATCCCCGGTCTTCACCCTTAACTCCCCCACAAGGAGGTATAGCCTTTGTCACAAGGGGATTCCCAGGTTGCGGCCCCTGGGGGAGCTAGCCACCTGCGGTGCTTAAGTGGTGGTAGAGGAGTAGGAGGGAACTACCAAGAGCAGGATCACTGAAGCCAGGTACAAGGAGAAAGAAACCAAAACTGGAGACAGGATAACAAGAGTTAAACCAGAATCACTAAAAGTTTTACCCTGGTTTAACTGAATCAAGATTAAAGCATGTACTGACAAAATAAGTGCAACAAGGCTTACCACCATAAGCTTCTGATTAATTAATATGTATCCGGTTACCTTGAACAGAGAGAAGAAAGAGAGAAGAAAGAGGGAAGAAAGAGAGAAGAAAGAGGGAATAGGGAAAGAACAGAAGCTAAGAAATAAACACATTGATCCTGGAAAATAAATTGTTCTCGCCTGAGACGGAATGATTTGGGGACAGATGCTATATTAATTATTTTTGTGGTTGCAACATTATAAAATGTAAAAAGTTTCTATATTTTATTATATATAACCATAACCATCTGGAACA
>WMED01025310.1:0-11046 GCA_019650415.1 Pipa parva | reverse complement strand
ACGCATCGTAGCTCACTTCACTTCTTGATGAATTACCCCCTAAATTGTAACAATTCCCTATTGATTGGATTCAGACAGGCATGAATTTTAATTCTTATAACAAGTGTTAGAAGTGTTCTTGGTTTCGTATATTTAATTTACTTGGTCTTAAACACTGATTTTTCACAAAATGAAAAAAAAAAAAAATGAACAAAAGTGAATAATACATTGTTATAAATAGACCTATATTATTGACATTATTAAAGGAAATATCTTATTAATGTTATTATTTAGTGCCAGCTATAGGAATCTCAGATGAAAGAGTGCTTCTCTCCTAGTCGAGAATGTTGGTAAGGGGAATAGGGGGAGTGTCCTAGCATAGCTTCCCAGTGTAGGATCTGCATTGGGGGCCCCCTTTCCTCCACAGCACTACCCCTTTCCGCACCCCCTACCATATTAGGAAAACTAGGGGCACAAGCACGGAACTGTCAGAGCATGTGGGACCCCTACGGTTCATACATGGTTGATGGCTTAATTCTTTTTCTCAGTACTACTTTCTTTACTTTGTGTAATAAGATAGTGTTTGAGGGGAGGTATTTTGCTTTGGTTATGAAAATATAGTGCTGGAGTTCCGTCCAATGTCTGTTAGCTAGAGCTTAGTTGAAATGGCAGCTGGGAAATCAGGAAGTGTAGACAGTAGGGGAGCTGAAGAGAGATACAAAGAGGAAAAGCAGTGTCTGTGAAAATCAAGGTTTTCTTAGTTTGAAGAAATCCAGTTGCTAGTTGGGGGACCTGACAAAGCATGTAAGAGGTATTTCTGAACAAACTGTTGCTGAAAGGTATTTTGGTGTATGTGTTCAGTCAAGAAGGTAAATGTTCATATTCATGTTTGATGTGTGCCAAGACTGCTTTGTTTTGCTAGATTTTTTTATTGCCTACAAATATATGTTTCCCTGAGAAGAACATCATTTTTGGTGGTTTGTTTCCTAAAGGGTGTGCAGACACTGGGCTTAATCCCACATAATAATATGAATTATTCTATCATTTATTGTTTTCAGTATGTAAAATTGTACCCTCGATGGAGACCATGTACATTTATTCTCCTTACTTAGCTGGTCACTCTGCTCTGTATTTTATCTGGATATTAGTCTTTCCGGCACCGAACAATTTATTTGGGTCTCAGGCTTTATTGTCCCCTGGACTATGTGCTTTGTGAGCAATGGCTGCTACGATTGGGGCAGCACAGACCTTTCGGGTGAAATTTATCAAAGTCGGAAAGACCAGCAGTCTTTCCGACTTTATCGAAAGAAATCTTGTATTGATCTCCCGATATTTCTTTCGAGATCTCAAGATCGAGTTTTGCGATCTTGAGTTTTTGAATTTATTTCCATTGAAAAGTAGCCATGATTTGCATTAGTGGCATGGCTACCTTTCCATAGAAAATACCAAAAGTATCACGAGAATAGAACGAGATTCATCTCGGTAAAGTCAGAAAGACCCAGAGCGGTCTTTCCAACTTTAATCAATTTCGCCCAAAGTATCTTTAATCTTTTGGTTTAAATTGTCAAGCTTTCAGGCAGGGTGGTTCTATTTCGCTCCAGGTTTTCGTCCATAAGATGATGTTCCATTATTACGTGAAGCTTCCGTTTTATAAAGTGTGAGAACCATTGTGCAAGCATATGAACTTGCATTCCAATTACAAATGTTAAAGAAAATACACACATTTTTTGATTTATACAAATTTAAAGAGAAAAAATACGACACAGTATTTCTTAGCACTATTATAGAGACGATCTCCTGTTGACGTTCTACTGTTTTCCTCCTCATCCATTTATTTATTGGGTTAAACAATTTTAAATTCAGTAGAAGCAAAGCGCTATCTTACAGTACTTTAGGAAAATGATGACCCTTTTATAGCTGTATGATAATATTAATAATGCATTTACTGCTATAATACATAAGTCAGGGAAATGATAATGCAGTAAAGTCTTTTCAGACAGGGGCCTGTGATCTGTAAAATAATGATAATTTAAATAACAAAAAGTCTGTTGTAAAAAAAAAAAAGGATTTTCATTAGTTCTATTATACTGAATAAGTGAAGCTTTCACTTTTGTTTTTGAAACCTCTATTTCACCTGTGGAGCTGCTTTTAAAAATGTATTGCTCAAAATTCGAATCATTTTCTTTTTTTTCTTCTTTCTTTCAGAGAGTTAAAGACACGTCGTTTACAGCAAGGTATGAAAAAGGAACGTATTCTTTGATGAAATGATCATAGAAAAAGTAACTAAGCAGATTAAACAGAATTACAGTTACCCTTGCCAGAAATCATTACAGTTAAATGAATCATTCGGTATATATTTTATTCCTACTTTTATTTGGGTGCTTGCGGATTTTTTGTATTGCCGACAGTGCATGTTTATGACGCTGAAAGGTAATAATAACATTATGAGTATGTATACACATTTACATTCAAGGATAAGAATACGCTCCGCCAGCAATTCTTGGATATATAAATGTGGCAAAATCTATTACTGAAAATGATAGGGGGGTTTATCGCTAAAGTCGGAATTGTTGCGTAAAGGTGTGAATTCACCAGCTAAAGACAGTCGCAATAGACTGCTGCTGTCGCAGTCGCGTCTTTATAATGAGAATGTTGTCGCAGTTGCGAGTTTACTACAGAAAAAACTGTCACAGTCGCAACTTTAAAAATTGTCTCGGTCACGACTTTACAATGAGGAAACTGTCACGGATTTGCTATGGGAATCCGCTGTTTGAGAATTCCAAAGTCAAATTCGCACCATAGTGAATAACCCCCCCCCCCCACCTATATTGCAAAAAGAGCCCAAGTATAGTATTTCACTCCTACATTAAGGTTTCCCAAACAAACACTGCAAAATAAATCCCCAGCTAATTTGGCACCTAAATATATTACCATGACAACACCTTTTGGATAACCAACAATTGGTTGAAAATAATGAACCATTCCATTTACAGGGATAAGTTAAGTGTCATAAAACTTCCATATCTATTTATAATATATATTAGAAGAAATAGTTCTCCAAATAATTTCAATCACTCAAATTCAAATTTACATATTCACACTTTTAGCTGTACAAACAACTTGTTTTCTCCTTGACAAAAATCACTTAATGAATATGACAGTTAAGCAAACAGGACTGCATTTTCCCACTTCTCGTATCTTTCTGTATATGTTTCATTAACACTCATTCTTCCCCCCCCCCTCCACCACCATAGTCTACTTTTAAAAGACCTTGCATTTAGTTGTCAAACCACTCTTCAGTTAAGAGAAATGTTATTTACAGAATCCTCTAATTTTCCATCTAATAATGAAATACTTATTACTCATTTACTACACTGACAACTTTCAAATTATAATTTTAAGCTTTTAGCCCTAGACTTGACATCCCTTAACTTGCCGCTGTCTACTGCAGTTGCACAAATACAAAGCTTTAAAGTAAAGATTTACTGATAATATGACAAAACATTGCATCAATTCCTGAAGAATATATCCGAACAGAGAGGGAAAACAGCAAGCAAAGGTAGTGAACTACCAAATACATTTATTGTGTATTGGATTACGATTGGTACAAGGACAGAAGTACTGTGGGAACAGCAGTTTCTTCCAAACCAAGGCAAAACTTTACCAAAATTCCAAGGGAACACTTCCTGTACAGTCATTTCCTGAAGAAGGCAGGGTACCATTTTCTTACATATAACTGCATATTTCAGCTTCTCTCAGTAAACAAATGGAGCATTGTTTCCATTAAACAACGGGGACAATCTCAATGACTTGAGCTGCCAGTCTTATTAGGGAAAATACCAGTTTGTTAAATCTAGTGGAGAATGTTCATGATTTCATACAATAAATAATTTCAGGGTATAATACCCCTTATATGTTTTGGAAAACACATTGATAAAACACTATAAACCTGGCAATATAATGAGTTGCTGAATTTTTCTCAGGATTCCATAGAGCTGCAATAACCAAACAATTGTAAATATTCCAATGGAAATGAATTCGTTTTCTTTCAGTAACACATTTCTTCAGCAACTGAAATCTCTGCCGTAGTCCATTTTTCTATTGTATATTCTGCTAATATCAACAACAAAAGACTAATATAATATGTCATACTATAGGATAGAGGACATGCCTGCAGAAAGCACACCATCTCCAGCGGTTGTTGATTCATCTTCTACTTCAAATGGTACGTAATCGGTGATAAAATAAGAATTTTATTTAATTTAAAATGATGTCTGTATAATTTTATTTATAAAGCGCCACAAATTTACGCAGTGCTGTACAGTTCAACAAATATAATACAGACATGGGAAAAGCACATTTTACAATACAAGTATAATATTACAAGGATACAACACTTTAAGGAGGTTATTCACTAAAGTCCCAATTGTTGCATCTAGGTGTGAATTCGTCAGCTAAAGACAGTTGCAATAGGCGGCTACTGTTGCAGTCGTGTCTTTATAATGGAAAATTGTCACAGTCGCAACTTTAAAAAATTATCGCGATTTTACAATGGGGAAATTGTCGCGGTTGCGAATTTGCTATGGGAATCGGCTGTTTGATAATTCAACAGTCAAATTCACACCTTAGTGAATAACCCCCTAAGTGCTAGGTTGCGGTTGACACAAGAGGTTGGAGGGCCCTGCCCCATAGAGCTCACAATCTAAATAAGTGGATGCTACTATTTTTATTAACCCTTACTGAGCAACCAGATTTCCAGGACTCTGATCTGACATGTGTGATAATAATCACCATTTTAGTAAATGTTATGAAGAAGATGAGTTGTTATAGTATAGGGAATATGGAAATGATAAGTGAGTACAATGCATGTAACCATCTCTAAGTGTAACAAGATTTTTTTTTTTTATTGTGTGAATGGACTGAGTTTATTAATATGTCATTTTGATTTGTCTGTAAGTTTTAGGCATTGGATATAAAATGTTATTCAGTGTTAATGAGAGGCTGTCAAAGTTATCCTAACACTGCAACTTGAGCACATTGACTATTTATTCCATCTTCATACAGTGCCGTAACTTCATCTCCTGGTAGAAAGGATTCATTTCCATCTGTTCACGTTAGAGTTGCAGTATACGAAAGATCCAGGAGAACCGTCCTTTCATTATATATTTTCTTGCAGGTGTCACATCATTGCAAATGTATATCACTCCTCTGGATTCAACATTTATTATCACACTACATAATATTTACTTGAATAGTTTTCATTGAAAGTGAAATGCTGTAAAATTATTAGAAAACAATTATAGAAAGTAAAAAAGCCCAGTTATACGTGGAAATGTCACTCGTCAGTGAAGAAAAACATTTCCCATAAGAAAATGTATTTGATTCTATACACCCATACAAATAATCCTTCAACCAGACTGTCAAATCTGTCTATTATACTGTAGTTCATCTTGTAATTTATATAGCATTAAAATTACTTTTACAGATATATAGAAGGCATATCAAGCCTTTACCCAATTAAATTAAGCTCATGTTAAAGGAGAGTCATTGTCAGCAGGGCTGTCGACCACCAGTATATTTCCAGGTATCCTGGTTGTTGATTCCGACATTGGACATGGTTTATTCTTGTCAGTCCTTCTTGAAATCTTACTCGCATTTTTATAACTGACATCCAGCGATCTAAATGTACCTGCAGAAAATTGGTATTTGGCAGGTAGGTCAGCTTCTGTTTCGAATCTTCCAGGCAAGAGAGAGAGGTCTTTACCTAATTCTGTCAACTGCTGATTGGCTGAATGTGGAAGAAATACTTCATTTCACAGTTTGTTTGTTTTTTTTGCATTTTTGCAAAACATTTTGTCTTTAAGTAAAACATTTCATACTTCTAGGACAGTGGTGGTGAATAGGACATCACTCATCAGCTCCTTCCCCTGAGGTGTAGGCACTGATGAGTTACGTCATCATGTCTGCATCATTGGAGAAGCATTTCTCAGCGAGCGAGTGGTCTTTCAGTGTAGGTCGCGGATCAGGTCAGAAAACTGTTAGGTCAGGTCCAAGGGCCTGCACTAAAAGACCTCTCGTTCACTGGGGGAATCAGAAATACCAACGGTGGGAATGGTATGCTTGCCCACAGTGAGGGCTCTGCTGCCCTTCCTGGCAAGTGTGACATAGATTTGCCACTGCTATTCTAGGATAATAGTTTATATCTGATCAATACTTACTCAGATTCTTCAATAATATGAATGATATCCAGCATTAACGGGTGAATATATGTATTGTATAATTGTATTTATAAAGTGCCACAAATTTACACAGCGCTGCACAATTCAGCAATACAAATATAATTCAGACATGGGAAAAGTGCATTACACGAAACAAGTATAATATCACAAGGATACAACACTTTGGGGGGAATTCACGATTGTGCGAAGTTAGCTCCGAAGCCTTCGCACACACTGACATGCGCTCGCTGATATCCTGCACGCGGACATCAGCAAACACTTTAAAGGGATTCCAGTCTCGGCGAGGCAACTCTTTTGGTCTCGCCGAGACTGGAATCCCTTTAATGCGCTCGCTGATGTCCGCGTGCAGGACATCAGCGAGCACATATCAGTCTGTGCGAAGTGAGCCGAAGGATTCGGAGCTAACTTCGCATAATCGTGAATTCCCCAAGCGCTGGGTTGTGGTTGACACGAGGTTGGATTGTAGAGATAAAAATCTATATAAATTAAGTTTCGATAATGTATTGTTACCTGCTTTATTTTTTTTTAATGATACCTCCCAATATTGGCCACTCCATGGTAGCACCATTGGTTTTCTTTTTACTTTTGTTTACATTTTTTGCCAGCAGTTATTTTTAAAATGATAACTTTTTGTCATTGTAGTAACAAACATCATGATGAGTAGTTTCATTATCTTTACCACATAAAAAAACTTCTAGTAAATATTATAGATAGATGATAGTTTGTGTTTGCTCTTTGATTATAGTTTACAAATATATATTTATTTATCTATTTTTTTTAACATTTGGTGTAATTATTCACTGTTTCAATCAATTTAACTTGATTATATTTTAGCAATATAACTTTTTCTACTATCACGTCCATATATGTTTGTGTTATAGTAAATCATTTTAACAGTAGAAATTATTACATGCTATAGAATGTAATAATTAAAATGTGGAATATTTTCCACAACTCCTTATAATATACAGCAGTATGAATGTGCCTATTCATAAAAGGGAAACATCTCAAAGAACTGTATCAAAGTGCAGTGATGGGCAAAATTTATTAAAGGCGAAATCGGCGATGCGATCGATCGGAATTTCGATCGATGGGTAAAATTTTTCGATCGAAGCTCCGATTTCGCCTTTAATAAATTTCGCCCTTAGAAAGCAAAAACAGCATCTAAATATCCAAAATCAGCATCAAATGCATTAAAAAGACAAACCATTAAAATAATTAAGTGCCCCTTCCCAATGGCTCTATCCCCTAACTTGTCCTAAGTTGGGGACCCTGTAAACAAACTAACAGTACTCCTGTCCCCAAACTCTCTCATACCCTATTTGTTTGTTTTATAATTTTACCCCATGAGATAATCCAGGATGGGTTCTTGTTGTATGCAAAGTTCTTTATCCATTTTTAAGCCACCAATTGGAAGATATCTTATTCTTTTGTTAGACAAGCATCATCAACTCGCGAACAGCTGCCGCTTCTTACTGTTGATAAAAATATAAAAATCTAGATGATGTCCTCCTTTTCTGCTTCTGCCAATACAAAATGTGGCTGAGTTCCAGTGGGACATTCCAGCTAATGCTTATAGTTCCTATTGTCAGCTGTGATCATCTGCAAACTGCTTATTTCATAACTCTCATTTAAGTTTTAGCGACATTTTGAAGAGTTTTGACTTTTCCCACAAGCATTTGAAATCCTTCAATTAAAATGAAGGCAATGCTTACATATTATTGAAATCTAACTTTAATGAAAGGTCAAAAGAGAAATGCAAGTCAAGGAAATAAAAGCTTATGTCTTTTTTGCATTCTCATTAACAACAGATAAAAAGGAATGTTGACTTACTTATAAGCAGAAATGTGTCAAGAGTTTTCATTATAGTTGACAACAAATGCTTTAGTGATGTTAAACGCAGCCTTGACGTGTCTCTCCTGAAAACAGCCTGAAAAAAACGTGACTTTGAATTTAACTTTAAGGTTCCCTTGAATGTTTGATGAAGTTCCACAAATATTGGAATATCTGTTACTATTTGTAATCAACTTCCTGTAATTTATTGACTGCTGTCGTGCCTTCTGTGGGATCACATAGTAAAGTAAAGGTAGACTAGTCCCATTTCCCAGAAAACCATCTCAAAAACCTTGCTTCGTTTATATTATTGTCTATACATACACATTCTCTCATTAGGTGGAATTCAGAGAAAAATAGTTCACTCTGTAAGGGACCCTGTCCCACATCAGGGATCAGCTGCACTGTTTCTTTAAAAAAAAATAACTGTAGTAAAACAGTAAAGGCTTTATTATGACTCACTTTTTGAGTTTCCAAACAACTGAGCCACATCACAGGAAGTGCCAACCTCCTCACATTAGGTGCCCCTTGTGGTTCCAGATGTCTATAATGTTCTAGTCTAGCTGATGATGACACAGAATGTAGGGAGGCCAGAGGTGAGGTCTTTGCATTGATCTTCCTCTCTTTCTTCCCATCCTTTTCACCATTTTTTACATTCTTTAGTCCCTTTTTAAATGCTAGTTTGCACCCTTTTTAAAACCTCCATGAATAGCCATTCTGAGAGCGATGATCACATTGTGGGCAAAAGTACGAATCTGAATGAAAACCCTAATCTTAGACTGTAGAGAGTTCTTTTTACCAGCCAGGCCACGAATGTCAAAAATTTGGTTGAAGTCATTGTTTTGAAAAGAAGTAAAACAGTTACTAAATCCAAGGTTTAATGAACAGAGGGCAGCTTTTAATATATTTTCCCATTAAAAAGAATGGTAATTTGTGTGCACCAGATCCTGTACTCAAATTGTTTTCACTTAATTATTTAAAATCTATTGTATTTCAAAAAAACGTAGGGTAGCAGTGCTTTAATAGTTAAATCTTTCACAGCTGAGCAATTGTTTTTTCACTGAGCCATGTGATAATACAAAAAGTAAATATAGTCAGTGATATATTAGTATTGGCTCGTATTTCGCCTTTATGCAGTCAGAGTGAGATTTCTATTACTGTAGCTATGGACAACATGGAGACATATTGCCTTATATTTATTTATTTATTTGTCTCTTTTCATATTCAGTTATGATTATTTAATGTAGATTGTTGTTAGTGATGTTATAAGATGTGATTTTTCATTTTGTAAATGAAGAAGATTAAAAAAAAATCAAAGCAAATATTGCACAACTCATATTATATGTGATGTCTGTCATTGACTATTGGTATACAGCATGTAACCCATACAAAACAGAATTGACTGCTTTGCCACTATCTGATTTAAAGGCAAAATTTAATAAAGTTGGAAAGACTTCACTGAGATCGAAAAAAACTTTCGCAATAATCTAGCGAGAACAACTTGAGATCTCGCGCAATAAACTCAGAGTCTTTCCGACTTTATTAAATTTCGCCCTTAAGTTTTTATAGTGTCCTTTCTCCAGGAGGCAGTGACTAAATCTTGTGCAGCAGATTTGACGATTTTCTGCGATCAGAGCTATTTTCTGACAACTGTGGGTGTGACAGGGTACAGTAGCTTCTGTATTCCTCTGTCTACCCCCTGCGTGGGAGTGGGGAAGGAGTATAATGAGCTCTGCTCTTTCCTCTGTGCCTTTCCACTTTCCCCTGGGTCCCCAGGTTGGTCAGTGTATTCATAAGGAATTCCTGCCTTGAGGGCAGAATCAGGCACCTCCACCTCTTCCCTGATCCATCTGTCTGTCGCGTTCCTTTTCTAGCTGCCGCATCCTGTCGCGATTCTCTCTCTCCTTTGTTCTGGCCGCCATTTTCTTCTCCCGGCCGCCATCTTAGAGGTCTGTAGGTTGTGGCTAATTTTGCGCCATCCTGGGCTCTCCTGTTCGCGAGTTCTGACGGCCACCATCTTGTCTTCCTTCTGCAGCGGCAGGTAGTGTGGTCAGCAGCTTTTCCTCAGAGAGTGAAACCGGATCGCCAGAGCAGCCGCAGGGACCCTTGTACAGGCCTGTAAAGTTTCTCTTTCCACTGGGGCTGGGCACTAGAGTCTCCTCTAACGGGGGGTTACCTTGGCAGCACAGGGAGCTTTGTCAGAAGCACTTCCCCCTGCATAGGGAAAGCTCCTTCTGTTATTATAACTTAATTTTATTGGTTTGTGGATTCTCTCCTTTTTAGTATCATTACTAATCAGGTTTGATTAAAGGTATACACAGTATTTTATACAGATTCCTCTGTCTCCCTTTTTAGTGACTGTACTATTTAACGTTGAGCATTTTGACATGGTGTATACAGGAATCTTTGATTTGTCCCCTTTTTAGTGTTTCACTAATCAGGGTTGATTTTCACTCATTAGTGTTTTTAACAGGTTCCAATTTTGGACTAAGCACAATCAATTGCAACCCTTCAATGTGGGGTGCATACCATATACATATTTAAAAAAAAAAAAAGAGAGTTTTTATTTTCCTTAGATAGCAAATTAAAAGCACGAAACGCGTTAGGGGGTGCCCTTACAGACCTTTTTTTGCTTTTAATTTGATTGATCGTTTTTAACATGGAGAAATAAACATGGATTTTATACTTCTTTTTGGGAGTGCCGGTTACAACAGTTCTTTTGCTATCTAACACAGTGGCTTTTTCAACTGTGCACCCCTTGTCCTAACAGGACTGTGACTTACATTGTTACTATCACATTTGGGATTGAGCAGCACCCTTACAAGCAATTTTTATTTTCCTTGTTTGGGACTTCCTCACGGTTGCTTCATTATGTCTAACGAACCAGCATCCACTACCCCAGGGGAGAGCTCTCAGTCGGTTGGAGAGGCGGCGTCATTGTGGGCGCAACAGCTCTCGCAGTCTATTCAGGGGTTAGCTGGGCTACCTGGAGCCA
>WMED01025308.1:0-10589 GCA_019650415.1 Pipa parva | reverse complement strand
GTTACAGATATAATCACAGCTTCAAAGCACACTGAGAAAAATACATAATTTCCCATTATAGAATTATATAAAGTTATGACAGTGAGACAGAAATCCAAGATCTACATGAAGTCCCGTATTTTTGGCATTAGAATGCATTATCATTTTGAATTCAAAAGTTTTTCTTTCTTGTGTGTTTTTAAAGTTCCCTTTGAGTATTTTGATTTATATACTGTCTATATATATATATATATATATATATATATATATATATATATATATACTCACATACATTCAAACACCTTTCCCAATACTAACTGACTGAAAGACTTACTGGTCTGACATTTTATGATTAGGATCTCTGTCAATACACATATTATTATTTTTATTGTTATTATGTTATTATATATCGCCGATGTCCTCTGCAGCACTTTACAGAAATTAATCACCAATTCAATTCTTGCCCTGTGTTACTTATAATCCAGTTTTCCTACTCATTCAAACACACATACAGACTAGGGTCAGTTTAGTCAGGCTTCAACAAACCTAGTATATATATTTTGGATTGTGGAAGGAAACTCACACAAGTACAGGGAAAACAGAAACTTTCAGTGTAGATGATATTTAATGTGCAAAGAAAAAAATAAAAACAGAACCCAGTACTGTAAAGCAGAAGTGATAAACACTGCACCACTGCATGTATCTGCCTACCATTACTATTACCACAATGAAGTTGGTAAAACTTCCATGTTCTCCATTATATCTGGGCACAACTATTGTCCATGCCACGTTTTAGATAAACTGGTTTCTTTGACCCCTGAACTGCCCTGTGATATATCATTTAACACCCATGAACCTCGAAAGCATTATGCTATTGCCAAAGACTTTTGAAATTCTAAATCAGGGATTTTTAAACCTGTTATTTCTTTTTATTATTTAATAATGCATAGAGCTTAGATGGATCAACCAGCCCTAATAATGAAATAAAAGTTTCTATCCCATTATACCTTACATTACATTTACTTAGAAAATAGTTTAATAAAAGGACTAGTGCAGTCATCTAAGAAACCTACTAATTTTTCAATTTTTTTTATTTATTTTAAATTAATAATGATGATAAAACAATTTAACATTTCAGAATATTCTGATCAGCCATTTGAGCTGAATCTAACGATAAAGTTACCTCTCACACCCTTTTTGCTGACAATTTTAAAGAGAAGAACATACAAATCATCTTGCATTTTCTGACATTTTCCCATGTTTCCACATCTGCATCAATGCAGGCCTGATACTAGCCACCGTACATAGAATTAACTACCACACAAAGGAACATGCTGCAGGAGCTAAATTCATAGAACAAGGCCAACTGTTGATCTTTTTTAATGCATTCAAAAATGTTTTTTTTTGTTTTAATGTTTGAGGAAAAGGAGAACTAGTGTTAGATGGATAAACTACCCCTTTAAGCTTTGTGGATAATTCTAATTTTAGATTAGAGAAATTGGTTTACTATAATACTTATTTCATGATCCAAATGTCCCTGAGATGGCCCTGAGATGTTACAAGCTATGGGATATAAAGCAAGAAGACTCGGGAGAAATGGTCTAATAAACCTGGGAGCTGAGCTTACCTCCTGTCTTCTGTAACCAAACTGTGATTTTATTTGTCCTGGTCACAGCACAGCTTCCACCTTGCCTGGGAAACTGTTCTCTGAGTTCACGCTGTTTGATTGTAAATGTATTCAGTCAGTGAACAGTGATTAAGATTATCCAAGGATCCTGACACTATTTATCTGCAGCGTGCATGTGCTCCAGGCAGCCTTTCATAAACCTCAAAAAAACTTTACAAGAAAAAAAAAAGACAAAATCAATAGCATTTACAGCCATAGGAAACCTTTTTTATTATGGGTATTAAAGGTGAATAGTTTAAATCTTGATTTATTTGCATTTTAAAGTAATGTTTAGGGTAGTATTAACTATTCCCATTTTATTTGTTATGCACATGTAATCAGAATGGCAGATCTTATAATAGTAAATGGTCGGTATATAGAAGCCAGTGTAAATTTGGTGGATAATTTATTTTCGTTTTTAGTAGCAGCCCCCACTGTGGCCAATTGGTATCAATGGCTTATAGCAGATTATGATCACTGGACTACAGAAAGAGTATCAATATGGCTAAAGTTTTCTTATGGTTGTCAAGAATCTTAATTAGTGTTCACCAAAACCTTATCCCCTTGTCACCTGGAGGATGAGTGGTTAGTGAAGATTTCCTATGGGATACATAGTCCCTTGTCTCCCTGAATGCACACTTTCCTCCACATCATTGAAGAAAAAAAAGTCTAGCAAAGGTAAGTGTCACGGTCAGCATTAACCGCCATGACTGCCGCTTACCAGTAACAGAAGCTTGTGCACGATCCACTCCAGGGCACACGAGCCACGTCTGTGCCGCCTTTTTACGTGTTGGGAGTGCCCCCACTGCTCTGTTACACAGCGGGAGATTTAAAAGCTGGATAGTTTGGGCACTCGGTGCCTAATCTTCCAGCTAGTACAGGCTCCTTGCTGTTCCAATTTCAGCATTTCCTTTTGCCTTCCTGTTGTTCCTGGTATTTCTATTAAAGTGTCAGCTTCCCTGGTGATCATCGTTATTAAAGTAACAGTACTCCATTAGTGCCTCACTGATTTCAAGTCTGGTTCTCTCTCTGCACTAGCTACCACCCTCAGGGGCTACGCTCGGGGACCGCGACCTGAGGTCTTTTGCAGTAAAGCCCAGTACCTCCTTGTGGAAGTTAAAGATGAAGACCAGGGGCTTCTTAGACTCCATGCCTTACAGTGTATCTAAGCCAAACCCCACGGTGGTACAGAGGGTCTGCTTTCTGCCCATGACAGTAAGGAAATCTAACTATAGCTAAACCATAGTTTAACCTAACTAACAGAGAAATCCTCTTTCTAGGTACTTCCACTATGAACTCCTCAATCCTGACTTCTAAATATTGGAGCTTAAACAATATACAGCCCCATCCTAAGAGGGGTTTAAATTCCCTGGAAAGTGGCAAGTGGAAGGACAGCCATAGAAGGACATATTCCACCCAGCATCTGATAAATACAAAGAATCTGACCTACAGCTTGTTACTGTTACACAGATAAGAAACAAGCACAGAGAGAGGTAGAAAACAATACCCATCAACCCCTATGTATCATTTTTTCTCTCTTTTTTTAGGCATAATATTCAAATCACTGATAAATTTTCATGCCTACTTACCAAATTGGGGAGGGGCTGAAATTCAGTCCTTTACCCATCCTTTACCCTTAATAAGCCAGTGTAGTGAATGTGTGTTTATTCAATATTTGTGAGCTGCTTGTTTTATAGATGAATGAGCAGGTGACATTATTGCCCTGAATATATGAAGCTGTACCATAGTATAATATTAATTTCAGTTGGAAGGGGAACTCTGATTACATAATAGTCTGTACCTAAAATTAAGAAAGGACAGAGCCAATTTGTGAACTAAGTGGTAAACACACATTTCATTCAAATAGGAAAAATGGTGTCTGTGCCAGGTGCTGCATTAGAACCTGCTCTATCGGTGTATTGTCCGCACCAATATGTAAACTTTCAGCACTTTATTCCAAGACGAACTCCCTGTACATACACCTCTATCATTTTGCTTGGCAGCATTAACAACTCTCTATCAGCGAAAACCTGCTTGCATTGATTTTTGGAATATTGATATTGATATTTCAGTTTCCTGTTAGTATATTAGCATGAAATGCAAAAAAAGCTAATAAATGCTTTTGGGATTATTAAACATATTCTACATTGCTTGAGAAAGATAATATATATTGCCAGAATTAAAATAAATGATTATTTTCATATTTAAACATTTTCAGCTTTGACAATGCAATTTACATAAAAAATTTGGTTTATTAAAATTTCCTAAACTTTACAATAAAGTGAAATAAAGGGTAATGGTTTCATTCGAATATTTGTCTTTTGAGTGTTGGTATTTTCTTGATGTCATAGGTATGCAAATTGTTTCCTAATTCTTTTTAATTCAAGCAGCTGTGTAGTATAATTCATTTCAAATAAATGCAGTCAACATTTACAAACAGATCATCAGCATATCGCTTTTCTTTTGTGAATCCTGGTAAGACTGTGAAATGTGGTATAAGCAGTGAGCAAAGTAGATAAACATGAATGAATTGAACTTAAGCAAAAAGCAAATCATTTTAACTCTATTTTTTCTTTCCTGTTCATAAACACCTGGTTATGGGTGCACCTACGTCTTCAGGTACCTTTCTGTGGGCATAATAAAGAGGTGTCAGTTCATCTTATGTTAAAGTGCTACTGACAGCAGATCTGTCCTGCTCCCATTATACCACTAAAAGTGCTACACTGTTGCTGTCAGTAGAACTTTACTATTACTGTTAGCACTATAAGTGGTGTGGGACCTGCTCTGCTGTCAGTAGCAGTTTAACTCAAAGAACTACTAAAAATACAGGAATCACTAAATTCATGCATGGCTTATTACAGAAGAAGAGAAACTGAGGTAATGTCACATGTGTCAGACACATGCTGATGGTCTTAACCCACCAAACCTAGCTATTAGTAAAAAAAAGTGCTATCATCGGTTGTTGGATATAACCAATGTCCTAGATAGTTAAATAAATATATTTTAGTCCATTGTGCGAGTGGATATAGTAGCAGAAATACACTTAGCAGTGATTAAAAAATTATCATGTAGGCCAATATATCATCTATATCAGCATCAGTGTTCCCTCTAAGCTGTGCGCGTGTGCATGCGCATATGACCCATCAAACCAGCACACACAGATTAAAATGGTGCGCACAAAAAATTTGTATTTAAAAATTTAAAATTGTATTTAAATATATATGTATTGCACAATTATTTACTTAGGCTTATAATTTTGCACATACGAAATTTCTTGCGCACACAGCCTTTACAAAATTAGAGGGAACATTGATCAGCATAAGTGTATGTATATTACAATAAAATGTATGTGCTTATAGGGAAGCAAAACAAAAAAAGAAGTATTATAGGCAAACATAGTTGGAGCCTAATTCAGAGCTTCTCCAATTTTCAGAAGCCAACCCAACCCAGTTGGCAGTGGTGAAGATGGCTGTTATCTGTAGGTTTATTAACAACACACCATCACAGAATAAAGGAGTTATTTGTTAAATAGTAAATTCACCAGATGAAATAAATTCACCACACTCCACAATAATTTGGCCATAATGTCCCATAGTCAATTCTACTTAGTCATTAAATCACTTGGCAATAATGCAAATATTCACAAAGTATATTTGAAGCATTGTCAGGCATTGTCAAATGAATTGTAGCAGTGGCCTAGGCTTGCAAAATCACCCAAAATCTCCCCATTGTAGTGATATGATGTCATTTTTGCATGGATTTGTTTAAAGGGTACAATATCATTATACCTATCTCTTTCTATATTAATTTCTATATAATATCAATAGTCATCATTTATCATAAGAAAGGACAATGCTACCATTTTGTCACAAAACAATGACATTGTTATAAACAAGTGTTATTTACATTAATTTCCAATAGTATCTAAAACTTCATGAGTTGTCTTTTACATTAATTTTAATGGCAGACAATTCCTAGTTCATGGTTGAACTTGGTTGCTACATTTTCAATGGCTTTTGACTAAAATGTCACTTTATGTCAAACAGAAACTCTACAGTTAGCCCCTAATTTGCCACTTTAAAGGGGGTTATTCACCAAACAGCGAATTTACCCTCCGGATTCTTCGCATCAGTACGCATACCCGGTTATGCGCTCGCTGATGTCCTGCACGCAGACATCAGTGAACGCTTTAAAGGGATTCCAGTCTCACGAGGTGTCTCAAGTCTAGCCTCGCGAACTTCGCCGAGACTTGAATCCCTTTAAAGCGTTTGCTGATGTCCGCGTGCAGGACATCAGCGAGCGCATAACCGGGTATGCATACTGATGTGAAGGATCCGGAGGGTAAGTTCGCTGTTTGGTGAATTACCCCCCCAATTGGCAAAGTCAAATCAGCAAATTCATGGCAGTACACCCTGTCGCATTCATAGGCGAATAGACATGAAGTGTTGTGTAACTATGTCGTTGTTTTGCAGTTAAGCTGTCAAATTAAATGTTTATTTGCCACATCACAGAAAATAAAGTTTTTTAGTGTATTAGAGAACTTGGGTAAGTGGTGAATTGTCGTGAATTCCCAAAGGTTTGCAACAATTTAAGACTTTGTTGAATATGCGACAAAATGTGCATACTATTAGTTTGGAGTACACGGACATTTTTTTTCCATCTCACGGCACTGCTTAAATGCGAACAAAGTCTTTTGGAACCAACTCTACAAAAAAAACAACTAGGGGAGTTATTCACTAAAGTCTGAATTATTGTGTATAGGTGCAAATTTGCCAGATAAAGACAGTCGCAATAGACTGCTACTGTCGCAGTCGCATCTTTATAATGAGAATATTGTCACAGTTGCGACTTTATTATGGTAAAATTGTCGCAATTTTAACATTAAAAAATTGTCGCTAATTTACAATGGGGAAAATGAAGCAGATTTGCTATGGGAATCCGCTGTTTGCAAATTCGACAGTTGAATTCGCACCTTAGTGAATAACCCCCCAAATCTACAGTATTTGCATAATATTGCACATTTGCTGAAGAAACAGCCTTGCCGTGACACAGGGGAGGATGAATTGTGCTATGCTTTAAAGGTCATATTGTGATGCTTTTTGCATCTGTGCCTAAACTGAATCCTCCCTTGTATGCAGTCAGTAGTTATGCAAGATGGACACATTGTTATTGAACAGCAGTAAGAGTAGCCTGTTTTGATATTTTTTATAGTTTCATACATCAAATAAGATCAACATTCTCTGATTTTACTTTCACTTGTAGAGCTAGCTATATCAGCCTATTGTGAAATATGTTTGCAGTCTACATTCAAGAGTTACAGCAGTTAAGGTAACACTCCAGAGGGAAATATCACAGAACAAATTAATAAATGGTAAATTTTCTTTTTACTAAAATATTATGTTATTAAATGTCTAGCTTCAAATTGAAGGACTGACATATAAATAGACTGCAGAGGATGGTAAAATTAAAATCTGCACATTCATAGAGGAGCCTTAGAAAATTTGGTATGAGTCTACATGGTTTTCATTTCTGAATGTTAACTGGCATAGACACCAAATATTAGCTTTTCACCACAGTCTCAATTTTACCCTACCAACCCCAAATCCCGTTTGATGCTAAATAAACATACACATGCTGGATTGGGATTAGAAAGGTCAAAGCATACTTATTATCATACAAAACACATCACAATCTCATAGTACAAACATATTGTAATAACCCTAAACATACACTATTTATTATGCTGACCTTGTACTTGCATATGAAAACAGATGAATACATTCTGCCACTCCACTTCACTACATTGTGTGGGACTTAACTTGTGAGGGAGTAAAGATGGGAAATAGTTAATTCAAAAGATATTAATTCATATGACGATTCATTTCAATTACAACAAGAAATTTAGATACAAACCTCCATTGAGCAGCAATGCTTGTGTTGTGCTTTTATGCATATATTTAATTGATGCCCTACAGATTAATGCAGGTCCAGATGGAAAAAAAATAAATTATTGGAATTTTGTTGAGCATTAATTAGACAAAACAAATAGTGTAGGAGATCAACATCCAACTGCTAAAATGTTTGCAGTAATCTACAACTGCATATTAATAAAAAAAAACTGAATATACTAGCCATATAAATAAATTATGTAGAGAAAGCAGAGGTGTTCCCAGGTATCAAGAAATTTAGGTCATATAATAGACCTAAAGTCAAATCTATGCATAAGTAAAGCAACTACCCTGTACTTGTATATAATACACGAACATTCTGCATTTCGATTCCACAGTTGGACCATTAAGTTAAAATAGATTGCATTTTTCTTCATAAAGGTATGGTTGCTTTAGACAAGTTTGATATAGTTGAATGTACTTTAAGACAGGGGTCTGCAACCTATGTCTCTTGAGCCAGATGTGGCTCTTTTGATGGCCGTATCTGGCTCTTTGACTGTAACGAGCAGTGCTCACATGCAAGCACCGGTTGTTACAGTCTGCCTGCTAATCGCCGGCAAGCGCTGTAGAAACAAAACTCTTTCAGTACTTCCGGGTTGATAGCCAATCCGGAGCTGCTGACATCACCAGCTTCTGGGTTGCTAACCAATATGGAGCTGCTGACATCACCAGCTTCTGGGTTGCTAGCCAATATGGAGCTGCTGACATCACCAGCTTCTGGGTTGCTAGCCAATATGGAGCTGCTGACATCACCAGCTTCTGGGTTGCTAGCCAATATGGAGCTGCTGACATCACCAGCTTCTGGGTTGCTAGCCAATATGGAGCTGCTGACATCACCAGCTTCTGGGTTGCTAGCCAATATGGAGCTGCTGACATCACCAGCTTCTGGGTTGCTAGCCAATATGGAGCTGCTGACATCACCTATGTGACGTCACATATGACAGCTGCGGCTCCGGATTCAAAAGTGCTGAGCAGAGCCGCACGTATATGGCTCTCTCAGCCCAAAAGGTTGATGACCCCTGCTTTAAGAGATATATTCTTTGTGAGGTAATAATAGCATCTTCTACTGAGACTGTTTAATGTCCAGTCCAGTAAGTTACTTTTATTTTTGAGTATACTGGGGTCAGGATGTCCCAGTGCTTCTCTACTTTGTTGTAGTAATCCACCAAGGAGAAAGAGAATTGCAGTGTTCTTCAACCTACTACTAGATTTATCCTACTGAACCACCACTAAAATTATTACCTCCTCATCCCAATTACCCAATTGGGTGTCTGTAGGCTTCATGTTGAGTCATTTCTTCTCAGTAAAACCATATGGCAATTCCATGACCATAAGGTTCTGAAGCACAAGGGATGGGGTTTTGTTCCTAAATGTTATTGGTCTTTGAAATGTTACCTTTACTTTGAGCATTATGTTTCAAGAAGATCTATGGCTTGCACTGACTCGATCTGTAGGAGGGTTATTTATTCTCTGAGGTGAAGCAAGTATGGATTGAATGGTAAAAGTAATGTGTGTAGGTCTTTAAGAGTACAGTACCATACCTTTATTTATTTGGATGTCCACTATTTCTTTAAGTTCCTGCATAGTTGATATCAGACTTTTTTTAAAGTTTAATTATTTCACTATGCAGTACTTTACAGAGATTTATCATTCATTTCAGTCTCTGCCTCGTGGAGCTTACAATCTAGCTTTCCCTATTTAGTCACACACAAATGTATGTTTTTTGATTGTGGGAGGAAACCGGAGTTAACCCACGCAAGTGAGGAGAGAGTAAACAAACTCCATGCATATGAAGTTCAGGGTGGAATTCAACCAAGTGCTGCAAGGCAGCAGTGCTAACCACTGAGCTACTGCACTGCCCACACTGACTTCTATAAGAAACAAGTGTGAAGCTAAACATTTGCTTTTTCTTTTGTAAGTCTAGAACGCATGACGTTAAAAATATACATATTAATGTCATGGGGGCCTTTTAGGCCCCCATGCACATAATGTAGAAAAACACACTTACTTATCTTTCACAAGTTTATTTCAAAATTTCTCAATAAAATATGAATAGTGGACAACATTTTAATTATAATTTTTCACAGAAAACACCAAAAAAATCTTTTTTTCCCCAAATTTCACGCAGACATGAAAACACACAAAAATGCATAGAAATCTATAGCAAACTAGCTGCAGCTACATTTTTATTCTAACTTTTTTTTCTATTATATTAGTCTTCCAAACAATTCTGACATGTGATTTTTTCAGAAGAATGTTCTTTGCAAACAGTTTCCTTACAAGTGGAACAATATCGCTCAGTTTTCCTCTCTATGTTTCTTGGACACATGAAACAACGCTTTCGTTTTCTTTCTCCTGGCTCTGGAATAATCTGAAACTGTACGCCACACCGTTTCATTACTTCTTTAGTTTGTTTTGGCAAGCATTTCAAGTCGCTTTGCTCTATCATGTGAGGCATTACAAGTACATGACAAAGGTTCTTCAAGAATAAGCGTCTCCTGTCCTTCCTCTGTGCATGAAATTCTGGATGAGTTTCTGTATAAATAATGAATGAATTTAGGGCTGCTACATCAAGCATATTTGAAAATAGTACTACAGGCCATCGTTTTGTTTGCCTCTTATACGAATATTCTCCCACCATCTCATCCATTTTATCTACACCTCCTTTTGTTGCAGCGTAATGCAGGATGATTTCTGGTTTCAATTTTTGGTTATTGCTGTCAACACTGCAATCGTGATGCATAGTACTGAGTAAAATTACAGATTTATCCTTCTTTGCCTTGTAAGATACCAAAGTCGCTTTGTTATTGAATCCAAAGACACTCTCATAAAGTGCTCGCTGATGATTGTGTTTGAGTGCTGCTGGAATTTCTCGTCTGTTTTGCTTTATAGTACCAACAAGTATAATAGCTTTTGCAAGCAGAAAATTGCCTAGATCAACATTGGTGAAATAATTGTCCATGGTGATGTTTCTACCTGAATTGAATATTGGAACA